>MU185973.1:0-31662 GCA_016904865.1 Pissodes strobi
TAATTATTTCTTTCCATTCGAAAATATTTTAAGTAATGATTCTAATACGTGCTTGTAAAGGAAACTACGTGCATTTTTAAATAATTCCTTGAATCCCAAAATACTTCAAGTTGTCGTTTTAGAAGGTTCCTTTTAAAGAAAGTTACGAACATTTTAAATAGTTCCTTGTACCGCAATATATTTCAAAGTGATTCTAGATGATGCTTGCCAAAGAAAATTACGGAATTTGCTAAATATTTCCTTGTAGAGCAAAATATTTTTAATACGTAATTCTAAAAGATGAACTTAAAGGAAATTATGCATTTCTAAATATTTCCACGTATTTCAAAATATTCAAAAATATTTTCCTTAATCACAAAATATTTTAAGTAGTCATATTAGAAGATCCCTTTTAAAGAAAATTACGATCATTTTTAAATAGTTCCTCGTATCACCAAATATTCCAAAGTGATTCTAGAAAGTGCTTGCCATAGAAAATTATGTAATTTCTAAATATTTCCCTGTATTCGAAATTATTTTAAGTAATGATTTTATAACGTGCTTGTAAAGAAAACTACGTACATTTCTAGATATTTCCTTGAATCACAGTATGTTTTAAGTAGTAATTTTAGAAGGTCCCTTTTAAAGAAAGTTAGATTCTACAATCTGCTTGTTAAAATAATTAATTAAATTTCTAATTATTTCCTAAAAATACCTTTGTTGCTCAAACAATTGTGTAGATTTCCAACTATTTCCTTGTTTTGCAAAATATTTTAAGTAGTGATTCTTGTTCAAGAAAATTACGTAAATTTACAAATATTTCTTTGTATCGCAAAATATTCTAATCAGTGGTTCTGTAAGGTGCGTTTTATTAAGAAAATTGAAAAAATTTCTAAATATTGCCATGTTTCTCAAAATAGTTTAAAGAGAGATTCAAGATGGTGCTTCTTAAAAATAATTCTGTAAATTTCCGCATATTTCATTGTATTTAAAATATTTTACGCTTGAAGGGAATATGTTGAAGCTTATAAAATTATATTTCTCTAGCACCTTCTATAATCCCTACTTGAAATATTCTGCGATACAAAGAAATATTTGGAAGTTTACCTTATTTTATTTAACAAGCACCTTTAAAAATTGCTACTTAAAAACCTTCTGATGAAGGTGTATATTAACAGAAAATTGCCTATATTTCTTTGCATAACAAAATATAGCATGTAATAATTGCTAAAATTATGTATATTTCTAGATATTTCCTTGTATCTCAAAATATTTTAAGTAGCAGTAGGTGTGAAAATTATTAAAATTTCTAAATATTTCCTCTTTAGGCGAGGTAATTTTAGTAAAGGATTCTAGAAGGTGCTTATTATTGGAAATTCCAAACATTTCTAAGTGTTTCCTTGTAACATTAAATTATTTAAGTAGTAATTCTAGAAGATGCTAGGAAAAATTATATACATGTAAACATTTCTTTGTATCGCAATAAATCCTAATTGGTAATTCCAGAATCTGCTTGTTAAAGAAAATTCCGTGAATTTACAAATAATTCTTTATATCTCAAAGTATTTTGACTAATAATTCTAGAAGATGTATTAGAAAAGTACTTAAATTTCCTTTTAATCCAGTTGTTCTAGAAAGTGTATTTTTAAATATTTCCTTTTATCGCAAAATGTTTTAATTAGTGATCCCAGTATCCCAAATTGTGCTTGTTGAAAAAATGTACGCTTTTTTTTAAATATTTCCGTGTATCGAAAATATTTTAATTAGCGATTCTATAAGGTGCTTGGTAAAGAAAATTCCATGAATTGTATCGCCAAATATTATAAGCGGTGATTCTAGAACTCGCGTGAGCGACTTAAGCAAAAATTTGGTGAAAATTAGTCCCGAATTTATACATAAATCCTTTTGATCCATTAATTTGCAAACAGCGTTGATCTCAAAATCTATAAATGTAGTGATTAATAATAGCACTAGCTTAATTCATAGTGTAGTTGAAACATATGAAATATCTGAACAAAAAAAATATTATTTCGTTAGAAACTAGCATAGAATTATATTGTGAATTACCTTCAAGAACAAAATCTTCATAAATCGAATCAATATTTTCAGTTTCGTCGCCATCTAAAGTCTCCCTATTGTCAGTTTCTTGGGTCGAATTTCCCAACAGTTCTTGGATATTATTACTAGCCGATCTCCGAATTATACTATTAGGCAATATGTCTAACAAGCTTGGTGGTTTGGAGAATCGTTTGCCGTATAGACTCGTCTCTAGAAAATTTTGAAGAATTTGCTTGGTGATTTGATTTTGCCTTTGAATTTCTCTTAGGTTCAAGTCGGTGAGACCTGAAACCGATAAAGCTTTTTAGTAATGGAAAACTTGAAAGTAAAGGCATGCATATAAATTGATCGAAATTTTTTAAATTGAAATAGGAAAATAATTTATCGTTATGAGAGTGGAAAATTTCACTGCCTTGTTGATTTCAAAATAAATGGATTTTAGTTTGATTGTGTTGTAGAAACGTTCAGTTCTGCAGGCTGCGACGTGTATTACAACCGGAAATGGATTAAATTATTTGAAACTGGATGCAAAGCTGATAAACAGAATCAATCAGTTCATTCAATTCAATATGTCAGACAAAATTAAGTTATCAAAGATTCAGCATTTTTTACAAAAAAAACAGTTACTGCAATCTATTATTTTTGGGTTCCAAATTTCCTGAAGGGCTATTTCTCTTCAGGTAAGGAACGCACTTACATTTCATAAGTATTGCTTATTGATTGGTTGAGATAGAAGAAATATATATTTAGTTGCAAGTTATGTTATATGTAATGTTTTCTTTTGAGTTCTATATCAATCAAAATCTGAAAGGCAAAGAAAATGAGAAGCGTATCGAAATGTGTACTATTTGTATTGGTCATTAAACGTGGTTCCATAAATACCATATGGAATGAACAATCAGTAAGATTATTATGTCTTTGATTTATAGGTAATTTGTATTGTATCATGGGTAATTTGAAGCGATAGTTATATTCAATAACTACTTTAATTGTCATTATTAGAATCACGAGTCTACATTCTCTGACACTGACATGGACGTAAACATTACAATTACTCACACACTATGATCTTATAACGATTCTATTGCATCTATAAAAATTTTACTGGTATATCACGGATCACAGATCTATTTCTTATGCAAAGTACCTGATTGGTAAATGAATGTAATGTAAGCGTGTATCCAAGGAAATATCTATAAATTTTCATTGGTAAATGGTAAATAGTATTTTACAACCGGTGCAATTACTTAGTAGAACTACTAGTTAATTATTAATTTACAATCCAGTACGTGGGTGACTGACGACGTAATTAAATAGATCTTTAGCTTTGATTTAAATATTGTTTTTATGAGGCTAATCCAGGATCCGTCTAACAAAAAATAATCTTTTTACAATTAAAGCGTCGCGCAAACCAGAGCGGAGGCGGGCGCCGCGCCGTGGCGGTCGGGGTGGCGGTGGCGGTAAAATACTGTACGTGTAAGTTAATTAAGGACCGCAAACAGAAGCGATCTGGCAAATACACGTATAGTATTTTACCGCCACCGCCACCGCGACCGCCACCGCGCCCGCCACCGCTCTGGTTTGCGCGACGCTTTAAAAGAATCTTCTAAAGAAGCACCGGCATCGGCATGTTAATCTGACGTCCCTTAAAGGATCCTCCTACACCCTACTGCATCCTTCATATATCATCACGGAACTCCCGGAGCAGCCTTTTACAGATTCCTCTGACTCTGGGTTTTTTTTCCTACTGTTTAATATCACTTAGCCTTATGACAATTATATTTTTCGGAGTGGTTCTTCCATTGATTCTCATTTCCAGTGCAACTCTATATTTTTCCCATCTCATAGTGTTCAGGTGAATCAAGAATCAAGTTCCTCGCAAAACAGGCAGTTGCCATCATCAGGCATATGAAACCTTTTTAGGTATTTTCTCAAAAATCCATGGCCAGTCAGGAATTGTGCGCATTGCACGTTCTGTCAGGCTCCATCTTCTCCCCCGCTCTAGCAAGATCCAAGATTTCTTCCTGTATTCCTTTTTTATCTCCTTTACTTTTTTGTACACTTGGGTTCTTACCAGTGTCATAAGTTTTATTGGTATGAAGCTTGCTGCCTCTAGAGATAGAGTAGAATTGAGTGTCCAAGCAACACCCTCTGAAGTATAAGGCCGTGAAACTAAGAAAATCAGTAGCCAATATGGCCACCCCTGTTGGGACCGAAACTAAATGCTGTAAAGGATATATTTCAAGTTTTTAATATAAAGTATGATTAAAATTGTGAAATTTGGACATTTGCAGTGAACAATTTATATAAACCAGGTAATTTATTGTCTAAATGCAAAGACATTGCCATGTGTTTGTGAAAATAGACTCCTATCCTTACTAGACTTCAAAATTGCTCTACATTATACAATTAAATACTTATAGCTTATACCTAGGGACTGATTGCTCACGTACAAGGTGTTTTTCCACAACTAACTATTATAATTTCAGAGCTAGGTATTAACCTAGTAATATCTAAAATAACTGAAATTTAATATTCACAAACTGTCTGCCTGAAGTAAACAAACAAGCTCTTAAGGTTTTTATTTTGTAGTTTTATAATAATAACGCCTACTTACCTATTTACCTTGACTGCCTTTTGGCTCTACATATAATAAGTTTTGGGTAACCACAGATATTTTTAGGCTCCAGCCGGACAACATCAGAGCTTTGATTTTAATACCTCAGTTTTGCCTAGGAAATCAATTAATAAATCAATCTTTTATTTCGTGCACAAAATCAATACATTCATATAGGTAGGACCAAACTCAATTATCTGTTTTTTAAGGAAATCTGATTTTTTTTACTGTATTAAGAACTAGACGATTATTCTCACACCACAGCATTACTTTTCCCAAAAAGCTCCCAAAGAGATGCCTAACTTAGAAGGAAATTTGTATCATCTGCGTTTAGAATCCGTTTGTCAGGAGTTATGCATAAACCGGTCAAATCATTCATGAAAACAATAAAGAACGTGGAGGAGAGGATGGATACTTGTGGAACTCCAAGTTTAGTTTCATGTGTGTCAGATTTTGTGCCTTTAATAAAGACAGTTTGAGTGCCACCAGATAAGTATGAAGTTGCCCTGAGCATATCCTCTCACCCTCACTCCTTACAGCTTCTGCAGAGTTAAAAGCTCGACTTAGATCGCAAAAAAGGCCAAGAGTGTTTCTTTTTTCATTACGACAATGATATATAAATTCTACACAGTCGAAAATGGCTGTGTGGCTAGCTGTTCTGCTCTTTTCGCAGATATGGTGATTCACCTTTTCGCCTGTCTTAGTCCTGGAGTGTTTCTCCAGTAGGACTATAGTTGGTGTATTTTCCCATTTGTTTAGTTCTTCGGTGATGTGGCTCTTCTAAGGCCACAGTATGGCTCTGGACCATAATATGATGTTCCAGCTCCTTCTTTCGCAAGGCAGTCTGCTTTTCCGTTGCCCTCTATGCCTCTATAGCCAGGAACCCACATTAAAGTTACCTGGTTGCGTGTTGCTAATTGTTTTAGGTTTTGCTTACATTCCCAGACTAGCTTTGATACGCACTTGAAAGCTGTGAAGTCCTTGTGTGAGGCACACTTCTGCTCATATATGTATGGCAAGCACTTCTGCTTAGAAGATGGTCATATATTTGCCTAGCGGTTTAGAAAGCTTACAGTCCTGCTCCTTTCGCTAGTTTTGAACCATCTGTGTACCACAGCGATGCTTTATCGGCCTGAGGTAGTTTTTTTACTCTCCATGATTGGCGGTCATCAATAACCACTGCAAATGGGACATCTAGGTCCAACATGACCGTCATTTGGTGACTTAGTTTGCTGGCATTTTCCAGATTCATTTCTTCAAAGATGCACAGGTGATCAGTCAGATCTCCAGGCTTGAATTTGCCTATTTGAAATAGCCTGTGAGCACTAATAATCACCTCCCTCTTCACACTGAGATGAAGAGGAGGCATGTTCAGCATTACCTCTAAGACTGCGGTAGGGCACGTTAACATTGCCCCTTTTATTCGCAGGTATATCAGCTTTTGCACTTTAGTAAGTTTGGCCCTAACGGTGACCTGCTGGGCTTTTGGCCAACTATCCCAGCGAGGCATAGGTGACCGTGGGCTTTATTATTGTTTGGTAGATCCAATATCCAATATTTTTTAGTTTTAGGCCCCATGTCTTGCCAACTAGTTTGCGGCATATCCAGATTGCCGCTGGGGCTTTAGAGATGATGTTTTTGATGCTTGTTTCAGGTAAATTTACGGTCCAGTGTGACCCCTAAATATTTTACCTCGGTGGAAAAAGTTAACTGTGTTCCGTGTAGGATGGGCGCTCTCATTTCTAGCTTTCTTCTCTTTGTAAACGGGACAAGAATGGTTTTTCTAAGATTTAGGGAGAGTCCCTCCCCTTCACTCCAATTCTTGATGATGTTTAGGGCATTTTGCAGGCGGTTTGAAATTACGCTTTATTATTATTACTAGGACGCCTGCGTAGCCTAGAAGTATAAATTCAGCTCTACTCAGAGTAGTAAGGATTTTGTCCACTAGTGTCCACAGTAAGGGTGAGAGAACACCCCCTTGAGGACACCCTTTCACTGTGCTGACGGTTGTTGACGCTCCGTTTATTTGGAACGGTAACTTTCTATACTATCTCTAGACCCTTTATTTGTAAAAATAGATAAATATCTAGAGTCTTTTAGGGAGTTTGGAAAAGCTCCTGTGGAGAAGGAGAGGTTGATCAAAAATGAAAGGGGAGCAGAAGTATTTCCTTTAACCTCTTTTAGGGCAGTGCCTGTTATATCATCAGTTCCTGGGAATGGTTTGGAGGTGGTTTTCTTTATGATATCTATAATTTCATCTGGAGTGGTAGGTGTCAGAAAGAATGTTTTTGGAAGATTATTTTTATATTGTTAAAATTCGGTCTTTGGCAGGTAGATAATAGATTCACAAAGTATTCATTAACATAATTTGCTAAATGATTTGAACTTGTTATTTTGTCTCCCTGTGGGATTTTTTATATTAAGTTTGGGTGACTTATCTTGTTTATTGATAGCATTAAGTATTGTTTTTATTATTTACTTCTCTTTTATGATTTTTATGGTCTCTATCGAGTTTTTTTAAATTTAATTTAAACGTAAAAAGTGCTTTGCAATGCCTGCTTACTTTACCCCTACGGTGGTTATATTGTATTTAATGACTGTGTTGACCGAAGTCTTGGTCTGACACAGGCAATTAAAGTAAATATATATTTTAGGTGTAAAATCCACTTTAGGTCCAATGAAATTGAAAGGGCTATAACCCATATTATGGAATCTACAGATTATATTTCAGACAAAACAGAAACAATTGTGTCATATCAAAGATCCCCTCAAAAGTAAACATTAATATTTTCACATTACATTACCTTATTTAAACAATCTTAAGCTTAAGTAAGCATGTATTCTTGCTTTAGGTTATATACACTTCCACTTCGAGATATATTTTAAAGAAACCACTGTATATTTATAAATTAACAGCCATAGTCAGTATGTTTTACGTCATAGCATATTATAATTGTTAAACTACTTATTATAATAATTATTATGTTCCTTTCTGGGATGGGTACGGCTCCCAAACAATTTATTGTTGTTATTTTGCGTTATGTGCGTATTTTTTGAAATCAAAAAGTAACAAAAGTAGTTTATATATGAATTAATAGATTTTCCCTTGTCAGAGCCTGCTCCCTACGCGCGACGCCATCTTAGATTTAGATATCAGGCTTTCTTGTTTAGAAGGTGTTGGTCCAACGGACCGTAACATTCTTCGGAGACTGCTTTTTTTCTTGTTTTAAATCTTCGGCAAACAAATCTAACTAACTTCCGAACCAAAGCTTATAAGATGTTTTTTGGTTCAAGTACCTTAATCATCTAGGATCATTTTAAATGTCGATCTCAATTTTAGTTAAGAACCTTGTTTCTAGTCAAAATTTGAGGCTGTTTAAGAGAACTGTTTTTTATTTACGAGTTATAGCAAAAAAATATATGTTAATTTTTAAATGTTAACACTTTCTCTTGAAAAATTAGGCACTTTAAAGGTTTAATGTTCTCACTTGATTTTTTATGAATTTTTCATTGGTCGAATATCAGGACACCCTGTATAAAACTTATTATATGAACAATTCGCTTATTGTAACAAATTATTCATAATATTGATTTTCGTTTCGGTTCAACAATAATGGGTTAAAATTAATAATGTCCTTTCCATTTTCGTCGATTTTAGAAATATAATTAATTAGAACGGATAGAACGTACAATCGTATTTATTTCCCGATATGCAAATATGTGCTGTCCCCTTTAAATTTTATTATGGACAGGTTCTTACCTACTTATATAAGCATATGGATATTTAAATTTAGCTTTAATAATAATTAATAAATATTGAAATAAAATCGATACTTAAGTTATATTTAGTTTTGGGCATTAAAGTAATTTGTTACTATAACGGGATTTATTAACATTATCAAAATGAATAAATATTCGATTCTAAAATTCGATAATTTTCTAATTTAAATACTGATTTTAATGCTTTTTTTGTCTATGCTATTTACATAATTCTACTTTTACTTTTTATTTAATTGTCGCGAAATTAATGCTTGCCATATTAGTGGCATGAGCGTAAAAGTACTGAATGGCTTACTATAAGTAAGGTTTTTGTTCTACGGTAAAAAGAAAGCACTTTACAATCAACAACCTCGAAGCCCTTAGAAACGTCGCAAAATACTTCCCATTAACGGCGGCAGTATTGTATATTTTGATACCCGGAAGCAAAGTTGGCAAGTGGTGAACATATGAAGAGTAGTCAAAATATCTATTCTAGCGCCTGCTATAACGAGCTGCTTCAGCACCACCATTGAAATACCATCAACGAATAGGAACTTAGATGTTATGCAGGGAGGAATGATAGCTCTCATTTAGCCGAAAGGGATTATCCAAATTGAAAAATGACATTGGTAAAACAACTAAATCAAATCCAAATTCGAAATTCAAATATTCAAAAATCTCACTGATATAGCAAATAAACATCACAAAGAAAACTAATCTAAATGGAACAATTAAAGAAAAGTCAAACCAAATTCAATACATAAATAAATGAAGTTTAAGGAATAAAAAGGAAAATTCATATAAAAAATACACATAAAAGTACACAAAAAATACATATGTGTGCACATATATATGCATCTACATACTTATACATACTCATATCCAGACAAGCAAATAATATGCTATAAGCATGCAACAAACGCCAAATACAAAAAAAATATGAAAGAACAAACAAATAAAAAAGCCAATACAAAACAATGTCCTTATTACACCCCAAATGCAGTAACCCCGACACAGATCTTTCCATTCTTCCCGAAAGTACTCCTCCACTCTACATGAAGAGCTTTTTCAAAAGTTTAATGGCATTCTTCCTTGGTTTGCTTAAATATATATATTTTAATGGCAGTCCACTGTTGTTGCTGCTACTCATTTAGATGTTCTGCGCAGAAATACCGGAGAAACGTAATAAAGGTTGTATGACACCTGATAAAATATATTAAAAATATATAATTATTTATCGGTTAATTAATTTTCACGTTTTACATTTATGAGTTATAAAATACACAGTCGGGCAATGATTTATGTCTATTCACAATTATAACAGTAGTTGGGAACATAACAAACTTAATTATATAGTAAATAAATATAGTAGTAATAGTAAAACTTTGGTTCATTTTCTCAATGACCGGAACTAATCTTTTGGACATTGAAGCCACCAAATCTTGAGCAAACTCCGAAGTAATTTCTTGTCATGGTCTTTGAATTATCCGCCATCACTCGTCTACATTTTAAGGTATGGACGGGACAGTTGTGTTGGTAAGCATAGTTATTATTTTTTTATGGCAATGGTTCACACACACTAAGGGGAGATCCTCTAGCATTCGACGAGCGGTGTGTGTGCGAAGATGTTGACTGATACGGTTCTTGAATAGTTGTAGGTTGGCATTAGGGGGAAACAGATGTCTTGGGAGTGAATTCTACAGTGATGCAGAGCGCCAGACAAAGAAGTCCCTGTAAAGCGACGTTGTAAGTGTTTCCAGTTAAATGACGAACGGGTGCGCTCTTGCCGTCTGTCGTGACTGTCTGACAGGCCTTGCTGTGAGCGGAATGATAAGGACCAAATCCTGGAAACATCTGCCGTGAAAATATTTGTAAAACAGGGAGATCTCGGCCACATGCCTGCGGAGTTTCGAACTACCAGATCCCGGGTCAACTCCGGGACGCCGGCGCCGACGGGACGCACAGCTCTCTTCTGCATGGAATCCAGCAGCTTTAGGGTGTGCTTAGATACGGTACCCCAGATGTGTGAGCAATATTCTAAGCACGGTCTTATTTACGCTTTGTAGAGCAAGAGTAACTGTTGCGGTCTATACAGTTTTTTGTTGCGGAATAGCGCACCATGCTTCTGGGAGTCTGATTTTGAGATGTCGGGCCGTATTGGCTTTTTTGGTAAACGTGGCTGCTTGGGGTTTTGCTGCATTGAACTGGACCAAGTTCCTGTCGCCCCAAGTTCGAAGTCTCTCCAGATCTTGATTAATTGTTGTAATCTGCTCCCGCCTACGGTGATAAGTCTCAGTCGCTGGTAAGGGTCTTCCTGATCTAAATTTGGGAGACAAGGGTACTATCATCTGCAATACTGTAAAAAGTATTATTGGTTTCGATCAGCAGATCATTAATATAGATGAGAAACAGAGTTGGTGAAGGTGTTGCGCCCTGAGGCACACCCGCATTAATGAATATCTCCTGTCGATCTCTCTTTGCGAAACCCGTATTGTTTATCGTTAATTGTTCTGTTAGTCTCGAGGTATTTGAGTAGTTGCTGATTGACTACGCGTTCCATGACTTTGGAGATTATTGGAAGCAAGACAATTGGGCGATAGTTTGGGGGCGTAGTTATCTTGCCTTTTTTTGGAACAGCTTGCACTCGA
Organism: Pissodes strobi; assembly: GCA_016904865.1. Classification (NCBI taxonomy): domain Eukaryota; kingdom Metazoa; phylum Arthropoda; class Insecta; order Coleoptera; family Curculionidae; genus Pissodes; species Pissodes strobi. Next base: position 11,062 of record MU185973.1, read on the forward strand.
GCGACTTTCCAAGAAGATAGGTAAATCCCTTTCAGGAAAGACAGAGAAAGAGTCTAGAAAATATGGGTGTTAGTTCGTTGGCGCAGTTCTTTTTAGCACGATGGCAGATATTCGATCCGGACCTAATGCCTTTTGCGTATCTCTAAGTGTTTGAGGATTTTACGAATATCACGGTGGTGTAACTTAACTTCTGCCATGGTAGTGTTGATGTTGGATATGGGGGGGAGAGCCTTGCTTTGGGGACGCTTCAAGTAGAGTGCTTTTTGCTTTTTCCTTAGCTGTAGTCGCCATGACACCGCGTTCGCCTGTCAAAGGTGGGAGAGACGCTTTTGTAAAGTTATTACTTACTGCCTTTGCTACTGACCAGAAATTCCTGAAACCTTTGGGGCATTGCATTCCTGGTCTTTTGATTATGTGTTTGTCCTTAGTTTACATTAAATTCTCGTGCTATTATTAAATACAACATTTACAGATGGTAACATTTTGGTTTCTAATATGTTTATGTGTGCCTCTGCCTTAAACTCCATTCCCACGCTGCCCGAAAAAACAACCGCTACTAGCAACATTTTGAATGTACCCCTAATCAAATCTTGTATTTAACTGTCTATATGTTCTGACTCTACCATTGTAACTCAACTGCGGACTAAATCTCTTTTTCGTCTAAAAGAAACGTACTGAAAGAAATTTTTATTCATGACGTAATACTCCAATGTAAAGCTGCGGTGTGGTTAGATTTTTGCGGCTAGATGATTTTCAAGGTTTGGGCATCGATGAAGACACTTTTCTCCTATTCTATTAACAAGATTATTATCTTGTTGTTCCCTACGTGTTTTTTTCTTCCAGTTCCTGCCGTCCCTTTCAAATTATTATGTTTCTAGCAGCTTTCTTTAATGTTATGAAGGGTGCTTTTCAGGATACCAAATAACCTATAAAGTGACACATCTCACATACCATCTGTTGGAGAAACACGCCAACAATTGTATTAACTTGTCGTTTTTCACCGTATAGTTTGGTGATAACACCATGTATGTTCGTAGAATGAATGAGCCATAATTAAACTCCGAATATACTTCACGCTTTCACCCCAGGTAAAGCGCAATTTGTGCGTTTAAAGCATTGCATTTCAGTTACTCCTTAGTCCGAACCTGTATTGTCGGTAGAACAGATTCCGTTATATGCAACAATCGCTGGAAAGCAAGTTGTCACTCCGTCAAGGAAATCGTTATTAATCGTTCTCCATTTAATATATCTTTATCTCCGTCAATGTTGTATAAACAACGATATGTCAAATAAAGAAGAACATGTTTAAACCCTCTCAAATGCATCCGCGTCCGCGATATTTCCCGCTCTGTTTTCCCTGTCCGCGCTGCGCCGGTAGGAACAACTAGATTTTAGTGCCTTACAAATACTCAACCGTGAAACATCGATCCAGTCATCGCTCTGCTTGAGTTTGGCGCCAAGAATATCTACCCAGTCGTAGCTCTGTTTGACGCCAAGATATTTAGTTGTTTTCTCATTTTGTTTGCACAGATATTTAGAAAATATCTGCTGTACTCTGTTCTCCTTGTCCAAGCTTGGATAAGGAACTCTTCGTATTTACTCAAGGCAGAAACGCGTTAGCGCCTCTAGTCTCTCATGCTGATGAAGATTGAAAGAGGTAAAATGGCGGTTGGAGAATTGTAGTTAAACTACTCCTGTACTCGAGATTCGATTATAATAGGCCTGGTGACGTTAATTTGATAGAATTGCAGAAGACGAAAAGTAATAAGTTATTTAGTGTGAACGGAAAGGCAGTCAGTTGAAATTTTCAAATAAAGAAAGTTTGTTTCAGTAAAGAAAAACTTCATGTTAAATTAAATAATCAAGAAGTTTTGGTAGACATTTAGTAACAGTTAACCTGATGTACAGTATTTAGTTTTATGTGTGAAAGGATGAATGCATGAAAGTAGTTAGAAAACATTTCTGTACCCCAGAGGTAAACTGTACTAACCACCATTTAACGAATTTTACAGGAGAGCAGTTTAAAGTTTTATTTGTGACCAAAATGACCATTATTTGTTAATTATTGTTCCGTTTTTCTTAAAACTTCGAACAAATGAACAGTTTAGTATAAGGTACAAAATACCAAAAACCAAAAAAATTAAATTTTGATATTTTTGGTTTTAGTACAGTTTACCTCTAAAAAAATTTATAAAAAATTCGACTTGGTATCAAAAACTTCAACAGATGTGACTTAGTACAGTTTATTTTCAAAAATACACCGGAGTTAGTATTTTTTTAGATCGTTTTGTCAAAAAAGTATTTTTTTATTTTTTTTTTATTGTAAACTTAGGTTTACAAGATATTGACACAAGAACATAGATAAGCTACTACAACTACAGTTATAATAATTTTACTACTTACTGGTAGTTTTAAGATACAGTAATAAAACGATAAGAAAAATTTTGATGAACCTACCTAAAGAACAAAGTTTTTAAGAACTAACAATAATAAAATGAAAGTATAATAAAATAAAAGTAACCTGTTAGTAACCTAACCTAATACTAATCTTCATCATTCGGAACATTACTATGAGGAAGATTTTGGTAGAAGCCATGAAACATTTTTGGCACCCACTTTAATAAGTTTTGAAGATGTTTGTGATTTTTTCCCCAATAGGTTTTGGTGCATTTCTAATAACTAGTATCTCGTCTGGAAATGCCACCAGCGTGTATTTCGGTTGAAATCCAGGACATTAAAATCTTCTTCGTCAAAAGAAGTCTTGCAGAAAACTTTGCCTGGTTGTTCAGACCGAACTTGCAGGTGAGCCACCTGTGAAATTTTGAAGTCTTTTCCATTTTCGTATTTTTTTTCTTTGAATAAGTGGTGCATTAGTGCCATTAATTAAAGACAAGATATCTTTAAAATCTGTTATATCCATGTTAACTACAGTAAATATTGTACTGGCCAGTCTCACAAGTTGTTACCAATCCCACGGCGTCATAATCTGGAATTTATGCATCTTTTTTTGGCCCTCCCTATAAGAGAATGATCGCTATCAACTTCAAGGTGAGTATGCCCTCTTAGCAGGTATTTGTGATTTATTACCTTCAAAGTTGGAATTAGTTTTAAAAGTGCAGTGTACGCCAAGATTGCATTAATGTTCCGATTCTGAGATGGACAATTATAGGACCAAATTGTTACTTCCTCAGTTGATTGTTCAATATTTGTTACCAAATATTTCATCAAACATGAGGCGATTTCACCTCTCCCTGCTACACATTCATGCAACATGCAGTAATGTTATTAATAGTGTCTCTAATTCTATAATTGAAGGAAGTTTTAAAGAATAAAAGCTTTGGGCATTTGTCAAGGCAGTTGTTGGCCAACACTTTTCCAGATCTACCGTAAGGCATTTTTTATTTGTGCTATTTTGAACATTTATTTTATCTTCGTTTTTCAGATCATACCTTTTTGATACTTCTTCCACGTGCTGATCATATTTCTCTTGAATATGTTGCCTTTCTTCTCCAGAAGAATCCCTTAATTTTATTAGAAATTCATCACACTGGTTGGACGTACCATTATCCGGGAGTTTAAAATAGTTAAATACATTATTAAATATCTCATAATACAGCCAAGATTTAGGGATTTCATTTTCAGGAATATTATTTTCCAACATTTCTTCTCTGTGCATTTCGTACATCTTGGAAATGGTTAAATTACTATCGAGATATTTTTTAGATGAACGTTCTCTGCTATAATGTGATTGAACAGTGGGAAATTTTGATATGTGACTTCTTATGCTCTCTTTTACGTGGGTAGGTAGTTTATGGGCTGGATTTTTCTTGCCACGTTGATCTCCTTGCATCATTCCACCTTCCAGTTTTTTTTTTTTTTTTTGACAAAGCTGTTGTAACAAAAGTCTGGGAGATTGAGAGCGTATTTAATAAACATTGTCAATGCTAAAAGTGAATTTTTTGTTATACTGTTTTTGGTTTTCCCTTTCTCCTGTTTTTGGACGCCTTCTTTTAATTCGAACTAAATGGACGCTAGAAGCCACAAACTGTCTTTTAAGTTCGATTGACTGGGATGGCGACCAAAATGTTTTTAAATATTTCACCGTTGTTCCGGCGTTATGCTTAGGGAACATTTAAATCTGCATGCGTCACTACATGGAGGACCCAGGACCTTGGGCTGAATTAAAGTTTTATTTTTGGAAATGTATTCTTGTCCAGAATGATGTAAAACAAAGAATTTCCTGTTCTAACGTATCAGGGAATGTATTAAATAATACTTTTCTTATACCATGTCCACGTCTGATGGATTGAGTTTTGACGTGCGATGGAGATAGTATCTTAAGTTTTGTACCAAGTCCACCTTTAATGGAGATATTACAGTAACCCAAAAATACTATCTCCGTTTGATATAGTTTACCTCTCAATGACTTTGTGACTTAGTACAGTTTACCTTTAGCTTTTTCGTTACTCTGTCTGAATTGAACTTTGAAAGTATTTTTTTCTGATTCCCCGTAAAAAAATATCTCAGTATCACTAAAAATCCGATTTTCGTAAAAAATGGAGATAGTACAGTTTACCTCTGGGGGTACAGATTCTGTATATTGATCATATTTAATTCAAATTAAAATCTTGCATTAATAAAGTACGTAATACCTAAAATACATGTTTCAATTGACACCCTATGAATACAACCACACCAACCTATTTTGATACAGCCCACTAATTAAAGTAGTTAATTATAAATTTAATTAACACCCACTCTTTTATGGTCATAAATGATTTAAAAATTAATTGTTTATACCGACCACCATCCTCCTTCGATTAAAGCTTTGAATCTCATTTTTTCTGTCGAGCTTAAATGAGGCATACTTTAAAGAAAAATTTAAAATAGCTTTGACATTGTTTAGTTACCAGCTATCATCTGGGTAATAGGTATTTTAAAAGAGACATTTACAATGTGTTCGCCAACTGAACGGTAGTTTATCACCATGGGTACGATAAATCGTACTGGAGCAGGTGGTAACCCTCGTACATAGACTTAAGAATTATGATTTAATACTCAACTCAAGAGTTATAGCCCCTTGATATGGATCGCATTTTTTATTGGAATATTCTTGCTCGCTACTAGAATACATTGTAATAATTATCGTACGCCTATTATTTAATTACACACTTCAATATCGGTGCTTTTAGGTTCAAAAATTTAGTTTTACTGTTCTTGTTCGATATAAATAGTTACCTATCGTTAAGCAAGTTTCATAATAAAAATATGGGTACTTTATAAAGCGGTTAAAACAAAACGCAATAATTCAGTACAAGAACTACTGCTCTAGTTCGGTTGCATGATCTAGTTTTGTAAATTCTTAGCATAGTTATCTTTAAACACTATCACGACTACCTCGTTTATGTTGGCAAATTTTCTGTTTTAATTAAGTCGGGCAATTTGCATTAATATTTTTATTCGAAAGATGATTTTAATGGTTATTCAACCGTTTCGTTTCTAACTTCGTGTTTTGGTAGAGCTCGACTAATTGGTTGAAAGAAGCATGACGCTCTCTGAAAGCTGTGGTTGTCCTAATTATATATAATTGATTGATATATTTTTAAAAATTGCGTAATGGTTGGCTAAGGATGGGCATCCTTAAAATTTAAAAGCCTAAGATTACTTTGCATAAAGACTGACATAATAATATAAATAGTTAAGCCGAAAGATGTCTTTATAAAGATGCGCAGTAAGCTATGTAGGTATAAGTTATTTTCTAACTTGTCTGATAAATTTGTATTTAATTTGGGTTAATTTATAGATTCAATTAAGTAGCCGACATTGACAGAAATAACAGGTTACGAAGGTACAAAATGAGTGACATGGGTATTAAAAGTGTGATGCGGCGAACACAAACGCAAGCGTTACAGAATGTGTGATAAGGCTAGGCGATCGACCCGCGATTTTGCTTCGGCGCGTCTACATTTCAAACCAAGCATGGGATAGCCATCATTTAACTTCGCCTCTTCTACGTCACCGGCGCCAAACTTGCCTATCTTTCTCTGCTAAGAATCGATCGTTGAACGGGCCGGGTTTTTATTATCATTTAGCAGAAAATATGGGCAACATATGGGGAGAAGAGTTAAGCGTCGTATACCTAATACACTGTGCATACTTCTAGGTTTTTCTCCATTTCTGTTTTATGCGGATGAAGTTTCACTTCTAGTGTGTGATCCACAAACACATTATTTTTTTCTTCCTTCTTCTTTTCTCTCGTTCATTCCCTTCATCATTTTTCAATTACGTTTCTCGTTAATATATTATAAATATTACCAGGGTTAGACTGCAGGAAGAGTATGGAGATCGAGCAACAGGCGGGGTTTTGCGCTGGCAGATCATGTATGTTTTCACGATGGTTCCAAGTTCAGAGATGGTACCAAGGAGCCGTGAAACACACCTACTATTCGTGGACTTAACAAAGGCCTATGATACTGTACCCATGCAAAAACTTTGGCAAATCCTAGAAAAATCCCCCATAAATAACACTGCAATAAGAGCTATCTAACAACTGTGTGAAACCCCATCAAGACGTAAAATAGGAACTACTCTGTCAGATAACTTCGAAGTTACAAAGGGTTTGAGATAGGGATGCAACCTCTACCCACACTTTTTAAAATATATTTAAAAGAAGTATTGAATGGGCATACAACTGAAGGAAGACACAGCCCTATATATCTTTCACTTTGCAGACGATCAGGTGGCTATTCGACAGGATAAGGAAGATCTGGAGTTCATGACTCGAAGACTATTCAAACACTACGCGGAATGGGGCTATTACTGAAAAAAATAACACACAACAGAAGTGAAACTTCTGAAAAAGATATTAGGAATTGAATTTTTATTTTTTAAGCTTTTTTTATCAACTTTTGCCTCTGATTTCGACACCTTTTTTTCAACTTTTTTTTCGGCAAAAACCGTGTTTCTCTAACTTTTTTTTTCTTTATTCCGTTTTATAATACTTTTATTAACTTTCCGAACAATTTCTTCTTTTTTTTATTAATTATATTTTCGTATTTGGTTTTATAATACTTTTATTTACTTTCCGAACAATATTTTGTTTTTTATTAATTTTTTTTCTTAGTTCGTGTTATACTACTTTTATTAACTTTCTGAACATTTTTTTACGTGTTTTATCAATTTTTCCCCATTTTTTCAAAAAATTTTGTTTTTTATATTTTCATAAAGCATTTTTTTCTTCCCATCGCGTTTCTCTAACTTTTTAAATTTTTTTTTTCTTATTTCATTTTATAATACTTTTATTAACTTTCCGAACAATTTTTCACGTTTTTTTTCAATTTTCTCCCATTTTTTCGAAAAATTTTCAGTATCCGGGGACGTGGGGTGGTGGCGGGTATAATTCCCACTGCAACTGATGACCACGTGAAACGGGGCCATCGCATGTCAGATTTTCGATCCAAGGCTCCGTTGCAGAAATATCGGCAAAAAAACGTTTTTTCCCGAAATCCCCCTTAAATTAGAGTCCCGGTCCCCCCCATGAGGCGCTCCTACCTAAAAAATTTCGAACCCGTAGCTCCGTTCTCTCGAAATTAATTATTTTAGTTTTTCTTCTCCCTTCTCTCCTGACCGAACGGGAGGGGGTACGATGTCCAGTTTTCGTCCAGGTTCCTCATTTTACCCCGGCTACATATCCTGATAATTTAGCTATACTGGAACATGCTTAATTAAAGGAGCGTGTCACTTTGATAACCGTTTCAACTTTGATAAGCGTTTCACCCTCGCTAAAGTTTTACTTCAAAAACTCAAATCGAGGTTCTCGAATTTGATTTGAAGAACGTTTTCCCAGACAAATAATGAAATGGGTGCCAACGGAAAGACAAAAAAAGAGGTAGACCAGAAAAAACATGGAGGTGTGAAATAGAGCGAGCAATATCTGAGCGTAATCTTAGGCCAGGGAACTGGGAATACCGAAGAGGCTGGAAACTTGGAATTGGAAGGCGTAGAACGCTATAACAACTGTAGTATTAGTAATAGCCAGAGACTATATTATAATTTAACCTAGAGAAGGATCAATGAAAAATAAGTAACGGAATAAAACAGAATAGCAAAGCCATTAAAAAGAAAATTTAAAATAAGGACAAGCACACACACAACTTAAAATTATAACTCAAATAAAAGACACACTAAAAGATTTGGAATTAAATGAAATAATATAAAATCAAGTAAAATTAGAAAAAACTCAATGCAAATTAAAGACAAAGCAGATAAATTAAAACATTGAGAAAATGAAAAAAAGTTATACGAAACACATTAAAATCTATCTTTAGAATACTCTTCGGCCGGATAGTCTTTTTAATTTCGCTTCTGAAGATTTTAAATCCGTTCATAAAATCTAAGTTGTCGGATCTAGGGTTATAAGTGCCCTCACTTTTCAAGTCTTTATATTTTCTAAAAACGATGAAGACACTCCACAAAAGGGATCGATATGGGAATCAATGATTTACATAAAATGTTCTGCCCTCTTCTAGATCACAAATACCAAATGGCAAGCCGTACCTCAGATGAGATTCCTTCAGGACATAGTAGGTCTTTCTAATAGTTGGGGCTCCAATTTTTTGGATATCACTCTAAAGACATGCATTAAGTTTATTTTCCAAATAATGACACCGTGAAACTTAGCAGTCTTCAAGTTAACCATAACAACAAGTTGGCATTTAAATGATACATGTCATCCCACATTACTCTACAATGTCAAGCGGCCGAACAATTTCAACCAATCAATCCATTTTTCCCCAGACCTGTTCGACTGAAGTCCTTATTCTATCACTTCACTTCAACGATGTTTCTACCTTGACGTGGCACAAGAGAGTGGTCCCTCTACGTTTGTTTTTGTTTTCGTTGTTGTTGGGTTTTTACGGTGTTGAACACTGTATTTCAATATGTTTTTCAATAATAATTGTATCAAACTGGATTACTAGCCCTGATGATGGCACAAACCCGTGCCGAAACGTTGGCGTTGTAAAAACCAATCAATTATTATTAAAATTGTCCAAAGAAGCTGAATCTTGTTTCATTGCATTAAATGAGTGGACGAAAAACACTGTTTCTATTATTCTATCACTGTAGCCTAATAGGCTTATGATGCTCAGTCTGTGCAGCTTATGTCAATCATTTTGATACCCTTGTACCATGTACAATCTAGTACTTTTCTGTCGTCTGAGATCCAAAGCTTCGTAGTTGCATATGTTTCTGGCCTTTTCTGATAGGTTATCGTAGAGTCTGCTGCCAAAGTTTCCATTATACAGGCTCATTTTGTTGAGGTGTTCTTTTACTGGTGCCTGGCCAGTTGGGAAGCCTGTTATGACGCTCATTCAATTTCTACCTTTGGGCACCGAACATTAACAAGAGACTAGAAGGTCCACTCTCAGACGGCACTTTTGATGTAGCGCTTACAAAGGCGAGACGCCTGACCTTAGACCAGACGAGACGGGGTGAAATGTGGCACGAGACCTGAGTAGTTAACCAGCATTTCATCAGGTTCCGCGACGGGGCAAGGAGCGAAATACTGGGGGCCGGGCTTAGAGTGAACCTTCTAGTCTACTGTTAAAGTTCGATGCTTTGGGTCAACAGTTATTTAGTCTGATTTTGGCTTGGTAGGCGAAAAAATTATTTACCATTGTCTAGTACTGACGATGCTTTTCCTAGCTCTAGCAAAAATCAGCCAATTTAGATTCTGACCCTTCCCATACGAATTCGTCAGCCAGATCAGAGCTGTTTCGGCCTGCCAGTTTTTATAGTTCCTTGAGGCATTTCCATATCAGTCTTGATAGGACTTCCGTACTTGACAGTGCCCCCAGTGTCGCCTGACTACCAGTCGTTATAAGAATCCGTTATTCCACCAGACGCCCTGAAGGATGGCATATATTTGCACCTGAATCATAGAACGTAGCTGCCCAGTGTGTAGTAGCTACTATGCATTACAGGGAAGATCCTTGCCGAAGTGCTGTTTACAGTTTTCGAACCACTTGAATACTAGGTTTGATCCGGCCGCTCGATATAGAGCATGTTATTGGTCAATTTGGCTCCCTCCGGAATGGATATCCCGAATGTACATTCGAGGTAGTACCGTTTTAACATGTGATTAGGTTTCATATTTGAAATGTCCCGTACCGTCATTTATGTTGACAGTTGTAAAGCTCAACCTATATTTCCTCATCCTGGGCTCATCATCTATCACAAGATGGTGGTAGATTCAAGAGGGTTTCCATTATTGGAGTTGGTGTGGCCAGCATTACGCCCCTTATTCCTAGGCAGGCAAATTTTCGACTTTGCCTAGTTGGAGAATCGTAGTTCTCTGCTGTATCTTTGGCCACGAGGTCAGAAATGCATAAGTCAAAAATGAGTTTGACCATCATGTTTTATGTCCAATATTTAATGCCCCCCCCCCCATTTTTCTGCGTGTAAGCATCTGGCTACTATTAATGCCGTAACCGCTTTCTTGATGTCGATTCCAGTTAAGTTTTGAATCTAAAGTAACCCCGATACTTAATCTCACTCGACATCTGTAGCTTTATTCCCTTAACGGTCCAAGGCCTTCAAGTTTGCATCGCAAAGTCAATGTCATCATGTGTCTGTGGCAAAAATAAAAGCCAACGAAAGGTTTATCCAATCTTCAGGAAACCAAAACAGCAAAAATTTCTTAAAAAATAGTATAACTCCTAACAACTTCAACAATTACTTCTTTAACGTAACTATGAATCTCACTAAAGATATTCCACCTACAGATAAGAATCCTTTTGATGTCCTGCAAAAAGTAAAGATCTCAAACAGAAAGTTTTGTTTCTCCGAAGTTAGTTTCAATGAGGATCGTGACAACTTGAACAACCTAAAGAACAAAAACAGCCGCGATATATATCCTTTTAACACTAAAGTAGTCAGGGTAATTAAAGACAGCATACTCATTCCACTGACCAAGAAGTTCTCACGAAGGCGATAGTTATCCCACTTCATAAGAGGGGAGATCCTGAGATGCCAGAGAATTATAGGACTATATCCCTTCTTCCTATCGTTTCTAAGGCTGTTGAACGGTGTATTGTTAAACAGCTCACAGCGTTTTTTCAAAAGAAGGAACTGTTTAATGAATGTCAATTTGAATTTAGGGAAAAGAAAAGCACAGTTTCGGAAATTATCGACTTGGTTTCTGGCATCTTGGGAAGCTTGCCTAACATGGAGTACAACACAGTCCTGTCATGCGACCTAAGCAAGGCTTTTGATTGCATGGACCATAATATCGTTATTCAGAAGCGTGAGTTCTATAACATAAGTGCTGCTAGCATTAGACTTATCAAGTCGTACATGGGAGACATATGTCAGAGTGTGAGAGTGAATGGAGTGTCATCGGCACATAGGGTGATGAACGTGGGGGTGCCAAAGGTTTCTGTTTTGGGACCCATATTATTTCTTATATATGTTAATGATCTACCACTAGCAGATCCTGATTCACATTATATACTCTCTTTGCCGATGACACAACAGTATTATGTGGTACCGAGTTCACTTGAGCTTTCACTTCAAAGGTGTCAGATTGACCGTGAAAAGGCTGAAGAATGGTTTTCAGCTAACAGACTTGTGCTCAAACAGGACAAAATCGGCACAATGGTCTTTGCTATGAGAGACCTGGGCGACAGCAATACTGACTCGTATGTCAAGTTCTTGGGAGTTCATTTAGATCCAGGACTCCAGTGGAATTGTCATGTGTATCTTGTAGCAGGAAAGCTTTCTAAGAGTCTGTACCTTCTTCGTAGACTTTGTTCCTGCGTAACCATAGGTGCTTTGAGGACAGCCTATTTATATACACTACTGGCGTGGGGTCATTCTCCCCAGGCCTGTCGAATTTTTGCATTGCAACGGAAGGCTGCGAGAGGCCTTAGCGTTCTGGGTTTCAGGGACGACTGCAGGAATGCCTTTAGAGATCTTGGTGTGCCTATCTTGCCATCACTTTATATTGAAAAACCTTATTTTCATGAAAAAGTGTGGTAATTTTCGGGCTCATCGGGATATGCCTAGCTATCTAACACGCAATAGAACCGGTACTGGAGGATAAATAGGTGTCAGACTGGCCCGGGATATTGGCCAGTCAAACTTTCAATCACCTTCCAGCCCACATCAATGAGCTTCCACTTTTAGTGTTTAAAAAAAAAGTTAAATCGCTTTTAATTTGTAACGTATTTTATTAACTTGACGAATTTTCAATTACAAATTTTAAAATGTTTTTTTCTTTAGTATATTGTCCTCAATAAATTGTATTGTAATTGTTTGCCTGACTGAGGTGTGTAAATTTGTTGACAAATCTTGACATTAATAAACTATTTGTATTTGTATCCACCTCAGTTTAGAGTGTCTATCTGACCATGTTATTAACCCTAGATCGTCAGATATCTCTATGGCACAGTGTACGCCGCTGCTAAGAGCTCTCATCAAGACGTCCGAAACCAGGTTTCATAAGAGTGGTTCCCGACAACGCTTTACATGCATCTCCGAGACAATCAGCAAGCATGGAATCGATTCAGACACAGCAGGTTTCCTTGATTCGTTTGTGCCTGAGAGACCCGGTGATTTAATCGAAAGATGTGTTGTCAAATGCGCCCTCTATATCTAAGAATGCGCCCTTTATATCTAAGAATGCGCCCAGCAACACCTCCTTACTTTTAAGCGTGTGTTCAACCTTTTAACCAGCTGGTGGAGTGATGTGTCTGTTCCTGTCCGGTAGGCATACTGGTCCAGGTATAGAGGACTTTGCACCAGAACACCATCCATTATATCCACCAGTTTTTCTAGTGCCTTTAGTTGACATAACACTAACCAATGAGTCTCAGAGAGAAAGTCGTGGCTACATTTTGCATTGCCTAAATGAATAAAGGTGCCATTTCGAAATTGATCATGCGATTTAGAAGTAGCGATAAGAACAATTCTAATCACCGTTGCTGGTTCACATCGTCAATGCAAGAATGAACATGAAAGTAATATAAAATCAATAAGTTGAGTTGCAATCGGTTTATGATATTTGAATAAGGAAATATTTACTGCTTGCAGTAAAACTACAATGAAACTTAATTGGTAATTACATCGAAACTTGATATTTATAAAACGACATTTAAAATTTAATGTTTAAGTTTGCTTGACCACTAATAAATATTAAATTACCGGAACGTCGCTTCGATTCTCAATAGTTTACTTGAACCCATTGTATTAGCTTTTCTATTCACAAAAGATTGCTTCATTGCGAAGCAAGCCAGTGATATAATTTATTTACTAAATGAAATCGATTATTAGTTTTGGCACCTACGCAAACGTGAGGTTCTATTGTTTAGCTATTTATCTGACACACCCTAAAATGTTCTCGTTATGTTGTAAAATGTGTATATAATAATTTAAATGGATCGTTAAAATTTCAGTCATATTTCTTAATTAGTCATACCGAAGATGGTTATGTTGTCACCATCCGCCTGATGATATTTGAATTTCAGGGCCATCAATTTACAATATTGATTCTGTTGAACTTACTAAGGACCACCTTACATTCGTAGTTTTAAAGGAAATTATTGACGGGGGTTGACAAAATATTAAGTACAGTTTTTGAAAAAAATGTTGAACCAATCATGAGACATCTGTTGCAAGAGTGATCCCTGAGTGTAACGATTTTCTAAACAACGCAGCCTTATGACTAACTACCCTTAATAACAGTACATGTGCATTAAAATTTCTCAAATTCAGATTCAAAAGCAATTATGATTGTTGCTAAAAGATTCGAACATCTCAACATTTCTTTTTTTACATCTAATGATGTTACACATCTTCGAATCAATCTACCAAGCTGTAAGCAGGCGTGGCACAGATTCCGCTATTGTGGACTCAATTAGCGCCATGCTATCTAGACCCACAACCAGAGTGGAAATTTCCAGAGACTCTTCAATCATTATTATCGATGACCAGGTCATCGATCACAGGGGGAGATCTATACATCGAGCACTCCAGCTGTGGTAGAGAGGTGGTGCCAAGAGGAAGGGCCAGAATCAACCCAGGCAAGACCAATTAGTACTCCTTACGAGAAAGCAAGAAGTGGGAAAAACTTTCTCGGCCATCGACTTATTCGGTTGACCTATAAAGATTAAACCAAACATCTCAGTGTCATTCTGGGCTCTAGATTGGCCTGATGGAAGGAACAAGTATCCAGCCGCATTATGGAGGCGAATAATGGGCTTTTGCAAAAGAGCTTTTGTATGAATCTGGGGCTTACAGCGAAGGATCCTCCATTGGATTTATACAGCTAGGTATTCACCATTATCAGTTATTCGTATGGTGGGCCTGTACGCAAACAGCCACATCTAGGACTCAGTTAACAGATTTCAGAGACTGGAGTGCATGTAAATTGCAGGACGGCATCTGCCAGGGCCCCACAGAGACTAACTGATGTGCCGCCACTCCACCTATTCCTGGAACTTGAGGCCTTGAGTTCTACATGCATACTAAAAGATCTCAGTAAATAGCCCAAGAGGACACATTAAATTCTGGAGGAGGGTGGCTAATAATTGCTTGAAGCTTGAAACACTTCAGATTTTACGTATTCGATATGCATGCGGGGTTTGAGTTGGATTGCGACTCACGTTCAGCTACTGGGGCCGTCTGGTATAAAGACTGCTCTTAAGCGGATAGCTATATTAGGGCAGAGATACTATAGGATTGAAACAGCGTTTCATCCTTGGAAATTATGCAACCGTATCCCGGGCCGAAATGTATGCGATTCTCAAATCTGGGTACTGGAACCTGTTTAGAGCCTTCAAAGGGAAATACGTTTAGATTTTCTCGAACAGAGCTGCTCTGTTAGCCATTGAGTCTGCACTGGTGTCTGGGATAATAGGGTCAGTCTCATATGGGTTCCGGGACACTCAAATATCCCGGGCGACGAAGAGACCGATGGTCTGGTACGACAGGGTTTCCCAACGCGTCTAATAGAGCCTGAGCCTATAGTAAGTGTGGCCTATAGTACGACAGGTGCCACCCTAAGGAACGCAATAACTGAGCGGGCCAGGAATCTATGACAGGGTCTTCGAGGAATAAGGTAGGCTAGGCTTATCTTCGGACCTGATGGGGTGATGGCCTTCATAGCCTTGAAAAGAAAGAGAGAAAGAACCTGAGACTTGTGACAGGGCTCTTCACAGGGCACTATCGCTTGAACAGGCATTTGCACCTGCTGCAGATCGAAGAAGATCTGGAATGCAAGTGGTGCTTGGAGGACGAGGAATCCTCCACTGACGCCCTACATGCTAAAACCGAAGGACATATGAAAGATCCAGCCGAGGAAGATGTGTGCCTTCGCTAGGGAGGCGAGGCTGTGGGGCTGTTATGTGAGTGGGTGCACAAAGAGCCCAGACAAGTGGTCTGCGTGCAAGGTATTTTCCGCCCGCTTTATGAAATTCGTTAATTCATAATAATGTTTTAACACAAGCGTATTAAAATTTCATACTCAAAACAACTTCTCTACATGATTAAGATCTTACTGCTGCATCGACTGGTGCATCGAGACTTTTGCTGTGACAATTGACTCTTAATATATATAAACAATATCACTTTAAGAAAGCATCATCATTAATTGAAAATATAAGGAAAAAAGTAATCTTCTTCAAAGAGTTCCAATTTTAGTCCACCTTAAGTACGCCCATGATCACTAGTCTATTTATTTTGATTAAAACTTTACCAGATTTGTTACGGCGACGTTCAATAATGAGACTTAAACGACTTTTTGTTGTGTCAATGCCCCTCTAAAGGTATTGGAATTTAAAGGACATCAAGCTTCTCGGTTTCCTTATTTTTAAAACACAACCATACCTTATAAAGAAACGAGGGTACATCAAAAAGTAATATTTGTAAAATTTTCAAGGCACCTTTGCTTCGGCCCTGCTCTACCTTTCCTAAATTTGAAGCATCTTTACTAACTTTGGAAAATTTGTAACCGCTAATAGTTTCCTTGCTAGTCTTCGATCTAAGTAAATAACTCATGTTTCCCAAATTAGGGTCACTAAATACACCCTTGCTTCGCTTATAAAGGTGCCCATAACTCCGTACTGCCTGCCATTGGCCGTTGGAGATAAAACGCGGGCTCCAATAAGAAGGAGGATCAGTTTGAGGTAGCTAATAGTAATTTCTAGCATTACGCTTTTTCTGCTCATATTATATGTAACACACATGTATTAAAACTACTACCCACCGCTCGGGATTGTTGATTTCATGTAGCAGCCTTTACAAGCTTGGGTGCAGTTAGTGACCTTACTCCACATCTTCGAAAGGTATAATTTGAAACTACATATCCTGAATTGTTTTAAGATAACTCCCTCCTTTATATATTTCTTAGCCTATAGATTTCCATTTAGCCTATTTTATAAATATAATAGACAACTCAAATAACACCAGAAGTTCACATCGCATTTTGCTCCCCCTGAGATTAATGGAGTTTGATTTTTATATCATTGATCGATGATAAAGTCTAGAAAAGGGAGATGTTTCAAGTAAAGCGAGTTATAAATAGTTTTTGGAAGCCGCGAACTCAATTTTACTATTAACTGAAACTGTAGGTAGTAGATGAAAATGTACTTGCGAGAAGGTGTAGATTCCTTATCAAGGACGTGTCATATTAGAATATAAACAAACCTCTTGGAAAACGTTCCTTTTCGCCTACCGGCAATATTTTGATAAAGGCAATTTCTCTATTAACATCTATACAATATCCTATTCAGTGCTTTTCAGATATCCATATTCAGGATTATGCAGACTCTCAAGATTAACATATTTTTATCGCTTATAAAAACCCTAATATATTCATCCAATAAACTTGCAGACGAGTTCGTATTTAACGATATTTAATACTAAAATAAACCACAACTGGTAACAGAAATGTGAAGGTAATCTACTTAGAGGTGATGTGCGGGCTATTGTGTTCATGTTAAAAAACACACACATACCTTAGTTACTGCATTTTTGCATGTTGCATACAGAATTTTTTTTCTTCGCAATCGCCTAGTTTTTCCCTTATTTTTTTTTTTTTTTTTTTTATGGCAGTGGCACACACACTAAAGGTAGACCCTATGGCGCGCGACGAGCGGTGTGTGTGCGAAGATGTTGATTGACACGGCTCTTGAATATTTGTAAGTTGTAATTAGTGGGAAACAGATGTGCTGGGAGTGAGTTCCACAGTGATGCAGTGCGCCAGACAAAGGAGCTCTTGTAAAGCGATGTTCTAGGTGTTTCCAGTTGTACGACGAACTGGTGCGCTCTTGCCGTCTGTCGTGACTGTCTGATAGGAGCTGCCAGGGGCGGGATGAGGTGGACCAAATCCTGGGAACATCTGCCGTGAAAGTATCTGTAAAACATAGATATCTCGGCTACATGTCTGCGGTGTTCCAGACTATCTAGATTCCGGGTCAACTCCGGGTCGCCGACGAGACGCACAGCTCTCTTCTGAATGGAATCCAGCAGCTTTAGGGTGTGCTTTGGTGCGGCACCCCAGATATGTGAGCAATATTCTAAGCACGGTCTTATTTGCGCTTTGTACAGCAAGAGCAACTGCTGCGGTGTATAGAGTTTTTTGTTGCGAAATAGCGCACCAAGCTTCTGGGAGGCTGATTTTGCGATGTTAGCAACGTGGTCATGCCAGGACATATTGCTGTTGACCGAGACACCCAGCAGTCCGATTGACGAGGGTGAAGGAATGGTCGATCCTGCCATAACGATGTCAGGGCGCGCTGTATTGGCCCTCTTGGTAAACGTTGCTGCTTGGGTCTTTGCTGCATTGAACTGGACCAAATTTCGGTCGCCCCAAGTTCGAACTTTCTCCAGGTCTTGATTTATTGCCGTAATCTGCTCCTGTCTGCGGTGATGAGTCTCAGTCGCTGGCAAGGGTTTTTCCGATCTAAAGTGGGAGACAAGGGTACTGTCATCTGCAAAACTGTAAACAGGATTATTTGTTTCGGTCAGCAGGTCATTAATATAGATGGCGAACAGAGTTGGTGAAAGTATTGCACCCTGAGGCACGCCCGCGTTGATGGTGAATGTGTCCGAGATGTGTCCATCGACTGCAACGTGCAGAGATCGGCTCTTAAGGAAACTGGCAAGCCAGCTGCAGAGAGAGGCCGGCCGTCCGAAGGACGGTAGTTTGTTAAGCAGTCCGTCATGCCAAACTCTGTCGAATGCCTTTGAAATATCCAACGCAATCGCTCGAGACTCTCCATAGTTCTCAATTGCCCTACTCCATATATGAGTGACATAGGCCAATATATCTCCTGTCGATCTCTCTTTGCGAAAGCCGTATTGATTATCGCTGATTATTTTGTTGTTCTCGAGATACTTGAGTAGTTGCTGATTGACTACACGTTCCATAACTTTGGAGATTATTGGAAGCAAGGCAATTGGACGATAGTTTGAGGGCATGGTTTTCTTGCCTTTTTTGGAACAGGTTGCACTCGAGCGACTTTCCAAGAAGATGGGTAAATCCCTTTTCCATAAGACAGAGAAAAAAGCCTGGAAAAAACGGGTGTTAGTTCGTTGGCGCAGTTCTTTAACACGATGGCAGGTACTCCGTCCGGTCCTGATGCCTTTTGCGTATCTAGTTCTTTAAGGATTTTGCGAATATCACGGTGAGAAAACTTGACTTCTGCCATGATAGTGTTGATGTTCGGTATGGTGGGGAGAGTCTTGCCTTGGGGGACGTCTAAGGTAGAGTGCGATGAAAACATTTTGGCGAGCATGTTTGCTTTTTCCTTGGCTATAGTCGCCGTGATGCCACGTTCGTCCGTCAAAGGTGGGAGAGACGTTTTTGTAAAGTTGTTACTTACTGCCTTTGCTACCGACCAGAAATTCCTGGAACCACTGGAACATTGCAAAAGTTTATTCCTGATCCTTTGATTGTGTTTGTCCTTAGTTTCGTCGATCATACGCTTGCACTCGTTTGTCGCTTCGATAAAATAGTTGCGATTTTCGGCGGTCTGATTTTGCTGCCAGTACTTGTAGGCTTGCTGTTTCCTACCTACAGCTCTTTCGCATCTTCTGTTAAACCAGGGCTTTCCTTTTGATGGTAACTTGATGGAATTTGGGATGTATGCTTCCATTCCTGAGGAGATTACTTGCGTGATCTCTTCGCAGCAGACTGACGGGTCGTCAGTGCCAAAGCAGACGTCGAGCCAAGGAAAATCTAGGTAGAACTCCCTTAGATCGTCCCAGTTTGCAGAATTGTAATGCCAGATTTTGCGAGGCAATGGTGAATCCTTCTGTATGGGTGGCAATTCACAAACCGTTGTAATAAGTTTGTGGTCGGAAGTACCTAATGGCGGACCAACTGTAACCTTGTACTGGTCAGGATTGGTGGTCAGAAAAAGATCCAGGAGGGCGGCGAATTCGCCCCTCTCTGAGATTCGAGTTGGTTCGTCTACAAGTTGAGTAAGCCCGCAGCTGATGGCAAATGCTTCAGCTTCTCTACCTTCGTTGTCGGTCTTGTTGTGATGTTTGAGCCAGTTGGTGTTGTGGGCATTGAAGTCTCCCAGAACGATTATTTCTGAACTGGGGTGATCGACCTGTATTGAGTCAAAAGTGGTAGCTAGTGTTGAAAAAAAGCTTTGGTAGGCTCTATCGCTCGGAGGGCGGTAGAGACAACATATAAACTTGGTTAATCCCTTGGCGGTGAACTTGAGCCACATGACGTCAAGGTTGTTCGGTTCGAGTGTTTCCTCGCGGTGGCATGAAAGGTCGCTTCGGACAAAAAGGCATATTCCGAACTTATATCTAAATCGGGTATGTAAGTCGTAACCAGGATAGGGGTAGTTCACTGTTGTTGTTGTAGAACATACTTGTGTTTCTGTAAGGGCCAGTATGTGTGGTCTATTTGCTTGTAGATGTTGGTGTACCGAATTTATGTTTGTATTTAGGCCTCTTATGTTGCAGAAATCTATTCTAAATTGGTTCGGTATCTTTGCTGTCTGTGAAATGCGGAATGAAGGGCTCCCAGGGCCACCCAGCGCCCGGAGATCCGAATGGCCGGGGAGTTTACTTCCGGAATATTTTGATCCTGGAAGCACCATCATGTCCATATATTCCTACTGTGGAACCCGGGACCACCAGCGCGGAAGCGGAACGTGATTTGGGAAAACCACTTAGCGCTTCCCAATTCTGGTGGGGTGGTCTTTCACCGGACGATGCGAGTAGGCTTATGCATCTACCACCTAGGGCCGCTTCCACTCGAAGCATCGGCCTCAGACTCATTCCTTTGGCGGTCCCTAGTCTGACAGGGGTAAAAATGAGGTTTGTTGGTTCACTCCAAAGTGATCAGCTCCAGACTTTGTACTTTGGTGTTCTCCAGCCTGGAGGAGGACGATAGGATTTGGTGGGCCACATCCCGTGGCAACTCGGAATGGTGGGGGCGTCACTCCCCGTAATCAAACTGCTCTCACCAGTTTGACGTTCCTGCCAGCCAATAAAATGCAGCCCTTCTTGTCACAAACTGTCATTGATTAGCTCCAGACTTTGTACTTTGGTGTTCTCCAGCCTGGGGGAGGACGA
>MU185973.1:31672-52650 GCA_016904865.1 Pissodes strobi
CGTCACTCCCCGTAATCAAACTCCTCTCACCAGTTTGACGTTCCTGCTAGGAAGTGCCTTCTTGCGCATAAAAGTAACTGGTAACATCAATTCTCATGAAACTGCAAATAAAGTTTGTGAAACTGTTTCAAAATAGGTGACCTTTAAGTTTCTGGACACATATTTGCTGAGAGGCCATACTTAATACAAGATTCTATGATATCCGCCCTGACTTCTTCACCGGCTAATCCAAGATCCTGCGATTGGATCGATTATTGCCACCTAGTGCCACTCCGCCCGATCATTAGTCCAGGACTCGTTTCACAATAAGTCCCTTATAAATATTAAAGCATAAGGCTGCTGTGCCTAACTCCTTTTCTCACCATGTATCAATCAGAATTATAATGATAAAGTCAAATCTGACTTAAGTTTTCTTTATTCAAGTATGAAGCATCAAAAACTGAATGCTACAACTAATTTTTGTCCACTTGATATTGTCAAGGGTCTTAGAATATGTTGATGTATGAATGAATGAAGTTAATTTATCCGGTACCATAACTGAACCTTCCTTGTAAGGAAACACAACTTGTCAAACTGAATCTTTCTTAGGGACCTTCAAATTCCCATCATATTCAAAGTCAAGGAGAAACTGATCCACGAACAGCTCTTAAAATATCTCGAATCGGCGGGCATCATAAGTGATCGCCAGTTTAGCTTCCGCAAGCACAGATCACCGGGAGATCTTCCGACTTACGTGACCTACCTGTGGATCAAAGTCATTGAAAGTTACGGCGAATATCGTGCAGTGGCTCTCGACATATCCACAGCATTTGATAGGGTGTGGCATACCCGATTGTTCAGCAAATTGACAGCATATGGACTATCACCAGCACGGATTCTATGGCTACCCAATTTCATAAGGGATCGAAGCATCTGAGTTGGTATTGATGGACATTTCTCGGAGGAATTTAAAATCAATGCCGGAGTTCCTCAATGGTGTATATTATCTCCCACACTCTTTCTGCTCTATATTAACGATCTCTTCGGCAGGACAAACAATTCTATTTACAGTTTTGCAGACGACGGCGACATCACATTTATATCCTCATTCATGTCGCGGACTGCAATGACCGCTGCTCGTTACCAGCACGAGCGAGAAAATCAGATTGCTGCCATCAGTGAGGATATGAACCCCTTCGTAGAATGGGGTGAGGAAAATAATGTCCAGTTTAACGCAGGAAATACTCAAGCGGCTGTCTTCTCAAGAAAAGCAAACACCGCAGGACATGACTTATCAATTGCAGGACAGACACTGACTCTGACCTCATCCATAAGCTTGCTGGGGATCAATTTAGAAAACATGTCTTGGCGTAATCACGTCACCAAATCACTAAGGAAGCAGCACAAAAGCTAGGAGCACTCTATCGAGCAAAAAAGTTGTATACACCTCATCTAGGCCCAGATAAGACCATCTCTGGAATATTGTCCCCATGTGTGGACCTTGGCACCCAAACACTTGCTCAAGATATTAGACTCCATACAGAGGAAAGAAGTCCGTCTCGTGGATGACCCACAGTTGACTAAATACCTTAAGAGGCTTTAACATCGAAGAAAAGTGGCAGACTATCTCTTTAATATCGATACTACTACGGAACGTGTTCGAATGAGCTGGCACTTATGATTCCACCCAGAGTTGTGCCAAACAGAAACACCCGTTAGACACAAGCTGCTCATGCCTTGCTCTGGAATGGACGTCCGAGTACCGTCTTTCCCGAAAACTACAACCTACATCGCTTCAAGGCCAACGTCCACCGTCTTCTCCGCACACGCACCTCTCGTTGACTGGTATAGGGTTTGTCCTTTTGTGTGTGTGGCAGACATAAAAAATCAGAATATTGCTCTCAAAGAAAACTTCTCTTACCTTTGCTAATGTTGGCTAGTAGGTACGCACCTTAGTGGACGATACTTCATCTCCCAAGCGCCACATGCAATCTTCAATCTGGATTTTTCACTAACCTTAGCAGGTACGTATGTCTGTTTAGGTGACAGTACCCTGTGAGAAACCCAGTCATGAGCCTCACGCCCTTCCTTCTTAAAAGCTATGAAGGCTTTCGCGTTACCAGGAGCTGGATCTCCCAAAAGAAGCCTATCCTTAGATCTCTCTCTGTGGACGACTGTCAGTGTACTTTAGGCCGCATCTTTAATATGCTCAGGTCTTCTTGCTACACGAACAATCGAGTGTCATAAGAGCCACACAGTGTCTACACTCGGGCGCTTGCGCAGAATCAACTTAATCACATCGGCAGACCAGTTCTGCTTCCATGAAGGCTCTTTTCAGGTTTTCGTACCGGTCGGTATATAGTATCACTTGACCCTCGATAGAACCAGATTGTAGATATTCAAGTATAATTGTAGCTTGTCCTCATATTCTTTTTCGTGAAAAGGTATGAAGATCAGATGTTTCAGGACGTTAAGATCATCAGGTTACAGATGTTTAGTCATATTATTTTATCACACTCGCCAGTCTTCTTCAATAGCTCATCTGTTACAGCATTCATCCTCGTTAAGCATGGTTGCTTTTACTTCCAGCATCAGTATATCTGGTTCAAGTTCAATAAAATGAGTGCCTTCCACTGTTTATATTATGACAACCCTCTGCATACAGATTTCTCACCATATCATCTATGTAAGTTTTGATATTGCAGAAGGCTTCAACTTGCCTTGATGGTACGTTATTCCGCCTAAACTCAAAATGTGCAGTTAAAAACCGTCCGTGTGAATACTCGATGGAGTGGCATGTGGAACATGGGTATGATCTGGAAATCTGAAGCTTCGTGAACGTTGCGAAAATAGTGGGTAATAAAATATCATAGATAAGGGAGAATCTTGAAAAAATTGTTAAGATCTATAGAACCTACCCTTGCTTGTGGAAAGTGGAATGTGACGGATACAAGAAAAACTATTACCAGAAATTAGCAGATTTTTGTAAGTGGTTTGTTTGCCGTGACACAAATGAAGACTATGTAATAAGCAAATTCAAGATATACGAAGAGCATTTAGAAACGGAGTTAAGAAAATAAAGAAAGCAAAAGGGAGTGATGCATAAATCTAATCTTTGGTATTTTGGCTTATTCCTATATTTACCCTAGAACAAATAGAACCGACAGAAAGTTTGAGCAATGTTTTAATTCTGATATGTTGTATCTTCACCTTGGCGCCTGGTAGGCGCCTTTCTGACTCACTGTGAGTTTCAGATGCCAATCTCAAACTCTCGGTGTTTACATTCACACTTGAGCTTTTGGCCTCGTGCAGCGCTCCAAACAAACAGATTGGCACGGGTACTTGGAGCTTTCTAGCATTTTTCCTAACACGTGCTTGACGCGTGCGCTCCAAACGTGCGTGACGCTATGAAGGGCCTGAATGCACTCCAAAACCAACAGAATTAAACGTCCGTGTAAACGGAGCTATTACAATGGAGGGTAAGGAGCTCTCGTGTAATGCATGGATGTTTGTTTAGACCGCTTGATATCCCTTTGCTGAAGGTCATAGGTTACTTGAACTATAATATATTTGCTTCCCTCATCTAAAATTTACATTTAAGAGAAGTGTATGCAATATTATATGATTGGGGACTGTCGCTCCAGTTCAAGTTAGATACGATATGCCATGGTCTATTTAAATTCTGAACAATTTTGAAAATCGGATAAATTGTCAAGAGGTTGAGATTCAGAAGTGGGACAGAAATCTTAAAATAGTGAATAATTACCTAAACGGCCCAAGCAGAGTCAGATTTAGATAAATAAACACCGTGAGGAATTGAAATTGCCACAGCTAAGTAAAGAGAATGGAAGTTGGATCAAATATTAAAATATGCGTATCCTATTATTTAAGGTCACGAAAAATCGTTAACAACAACTTTGTTCTATAAAGTAAGACCGGAGGATATTTCCCAATACTCATATGTAATCAAAATCGAGATCAAAATATAGGTACTACCTATTAATCGAAATTTACAGCTTCCGGCGATTCATTTATAACTAAAACTACAAATACCTAATTCGACTGAAAATCTCTCCAGGTTAATTGAATCTATTGTATGTCGGCAGGTTCCATTAAGCGTTCATAGATAATAAAATTGCATTTTATGTAACATTCAGTGTCAAACGTATAACGTTGAGAATCCCATTGTTCCTAAGCGAAGGCAATTATAATATGGTAATTTTTATACTAACTCATAAAATATTATCTAACTGTGTGTATGTTGAAAAAATACGTAATTTTGTGGTCCAATTGATCCTGATGAGGTGCTTCAGGCTCTAGCCTCTACAAGAAATGAAAACTTTTCAGGGGATGATGTTGATTATAATTTGTCAACTAAAATGTTCATCAACCTGTCACCCCGGGCTTTGGAGGCTTTGTCATGGTATTCGGATATTCTCAGACTTAAAAATAGCTAAAGTTATTCTCTGGCGTAAGAGTAGTGAGTCCGCCCATCCGAACAACTATAGACCTATATCACTCTGTCTACTATTTCAAGGATTAGAGAAAATTTAACCAAGAGTCGGTTAACCGCATGCTGGTGGCACCAATAATGCAATTCATCGGTTTTTGGGGTACTTATATTTGAAAATAAATAAGATGGAGTGCGCCGCGGCTGTTATTGTAACCTATCTAAAGCCTTCGACTGTGTATGTCATCGAATACTGTTGCGGAAACTGATTACTTTGTTCGTTATTTTGTATATCCTTTCGAATTGCAAATAATTAATATTGAAGTAAATTAACACTATTAAGATATTGTTACGATTACGCAAATTAACAATTAGTTTGCTATAAATGATATTAGAAATCTATGAGGTGATATATGAATTATATTACACAACGAACCATTTAACAGAATAATGTGCCGCAATTTTTTTAACAATGAATGTACCAGTTGTATTATTATTCAAATAAAAATCATTTGGGCGGTAAAAGTGTTTGTATGTTAATTTAAATTATTCAGATTCTTGGTAGATACTTAGGACCATTAAACTTTTAAGATCAGAGGTCAATCTTCTCATATAACCATGCACAAATCTACATAGATTAGGACTAGATTTATATGGGATTATGTAACTATAATCGAAGCGAAATCTTAGTAAATCTTTGAATTTAATAAGTATTATAAGTAGTCCGGTAAGTATATGGGGAAGTCAAAATAACTCTAATTAGTTATAGAGAAAAAATCCTAAAGTGCCCATCAACGGATATACAGAGCCCCAAAGAAGTACCCTGCGATTTACCTTTTTGGCTCTAACTTTTGAACCAATTTGATAATTTAATGAGATCTTAATATTTTATGTAGGCTGTAAAGGGGCATGAAACTATACTGTAGTTGATGCTTATAATAGAAACAAATAATGCTGATTACAGTTTTGTGGATGACAGTACCCTTGCCTTCCAATTTAGAACGGAAGAGCCTTTACTAGCGACTGAGATATATCACCGCAGGCAGGAGCAGATTGCAGCAATTAATCAAGATCTGGAGAGGGTTCGAACTTGGGACGGCAAAAATTTGGTCTAATTGAATGCAGCAAAAACTCTAGCGGCCACGTTTACCAAGAAAGCCAACGCGGCGGCCCCTGACATCATTATGGCAGGATCGACCATTCCTTCATCCTCGTCAATCGAACTACTGGCACTCTGGCAGAGAGAATATAATTACTGGTTGCCTCGGTCAAGAGCAATATATCCTGGCCTGGCCGAGTAAATTTTGATTCAGGTAAATTTATTGAGCCCAAAAATATTTTTAGTTAAAAAAAATTATTATAGCTTCCCTATCGGTTCATTTTCCAGATCTAACAAGCAAAAATTAATTACAAATATTGAACATTGGTAACAGAAATTTATATCTTGATCCAGATGTTTACCTAGAGGAGTCTTGGAATACCGTTGAAATTTTTTTTAAATTGTAAATTGTGATTCTGTAAAGTTTTCACAGGATCTTTTAGAGCTAAATAATAATAGCATGAACAAAAAAAGGATAACTTGACTGATTCAGACTCCGATTAGAATATTTTTTTAGCCTTTAGTTTTTGTTTCTGTTATTTTATTTTTCAATATTATTATTTATTTTTACTTCCAATGACGTCTCGTTCATGTCCCTTAAGAAACTATTTTATATAGCATTGGTGTTTGATTTTTCATTGTGAGTTGGTAGTGAATTTTTATAGTCTTATCGATTCAAAACAGTGTAGAATACGTATAAACGCTAATCGAAAGAGACCACTGCAACGTTAATAATATTTTTGCCCCTTTAATTAAGCAACTCATCTGTCTACTGATTTCTACTGAATTTTGGACTGGCAGTATACTGAAAAAAATATATTATGACCTGGCAACACTGGCTTAAAATATTGCTCACACATCTGTGATGCCGCGCGGAAGCACACCCGAAAGCTGCTCGATTCCATTCAGAAGAGAGCTGTGCGTCTCATCGGCGACCCGGAGTTGACCAGGGATCTGGATAGTCTGGAACACCTCAGATATATGATCGAAATATCCTTGTTTTACAGATATTTTCACGGATTTCCCAGGATCTTGCCCGCCTCATCCCGCTCCCAGCAACGCCGGTCAGAAAGTCACGACATTCGGCAAGAGCGCACCCGTTCCTTGTACAGGGTGATCTATTATATTTTGACCCCCTACCTTTACCTTTATTATAACAGGTACAACAAAACATTAAATGTGGAAGTTTCAGAACTTTGCCTAAACCGTCAGAATATTCTATCAGACAAAAAAATTGAGCATCGAGAAGCGCAGAAACATTCACAAGTTTGCTTTTTTTAAAATTGAACCACCTATTTTTTACTCCAAATTTCGATAGAGAATATTTTTCTGCAACCAAAAATATATAATTTGTTTATATTTTTCTTAGCAATTAGGTTCAAATTTAAATTCAAGATATTTTGTAAAAGTTATTACCTACTACAGGTATTTCTCAAGGTAGAGACTGGTAATGCCTAGAAAGGTTATAAGATGTCAAGCTGCTGCCAGATTGTCTTCGATTGATCAGGCAGTATTAATTATAATTAAAAATGGGATATCCTGCTGAATAAAAAGCTTCCATCATTCAACTTTATTATGCTACTAATTCTAACGCTAATCAAGTGATATTGTAATACCGAAGACTTTACCCCAATCGAACTACCCTTGGTAAAAATATAATCAAACATATTGTAAAAGCGTTCAAGACCCGGAAGGAAATACAACGAAAATGAAGAATGGTGGTTAGTAACGATGAAGAGGAACTCGGCGTCTTATTGTTATTTACAGGTAAATATTTTTAACATTGTTGAAAATGTAGATATAATAACTATGTATTAAAAATTCTAGATAATCCTGAATCAAGCACAAGACGCATTGCAAGCCAAGCCATGACATCACAGAACAAAATTTGGCGAATTTTACACAAACACAAATACCACTCCTATAGATTTATACCAGTACAGGGTTTAGCGGAAGATCACAAAAACCAAAGGCTTCAATTTTGCAGAGAAATGTTAAGGCGAATCCAGCAATACCCTAATTTATTAAATAGAATTTTGTTTACCGATGAAGCCACGTTTACAACTTCTTCTTCTTTGATCTACTGAAAACCCATATAAAATCCAAGCCGTTAAAACACAGGGGAGACGTTCAATTCATGTTTGGTGCGGGATGTTGGGCAATCGTATATTAGGACCAATCATTTATTACGAAAATTTAAATGGTACGAGATACTTTCATTTCCTTGAAAACCATATCGAAAATATATTAGAACAGCTTCCACTTGCACAGTATAAGTCTTCGATTTGGCAGCAGGATGGAGCTCCCCCTCACAATGTTCAACCCGTCATCGTCACTGACTTTTTAAATGATAAATATGCGCTGTGGATTGGTCGAAGAGGACCTATCAGATGGCCAGCTAACAGTCCCCCGTTCAACCCGAATGACATCTTCCTATGGGGAAATTTAAAGGATAATGCTTACTATGAGAAAACTGAGAGCATTGCCGTTTTAGAAGAAAGGATTCATGCCCAAATTGAAAATTTAAACAATAACCACCCAGAATTTATTTATAATACAATTAACCGCAAATTTTGAAATAATATACAAAAATGCATTGGAAATAATGGTGGATATGTAGAAAATATTTAATTGTATGTTTAGATCATGCTGAGTTCTTCTTCATCGTTACCATTCTTCTTTTTCGTTGTATTTCCTTATTATTTATTATTAGCATAATAAAAATGAATTTATTTAATATAGAAATTGGAAGCCTTTTCTTATATCCCATTTTTAATTATAATTAATACTGCTCAATCGAAGACAATCTGGCAGCAGCTTGACATCTTATAACCTTTCTAGGCATTACCAGTCTCTACCTTTAGAAATACCTGTAGTAGGTAATAACTTTTACAAAATATTTTGAATTTAAATTTGAATCTAATTGCCAAGGAAAATATAAACAAATTATATATTTTTGGTTGCAGAAAAATATTCTCTATCGAAATTTGGAATAAAAAATGGGTGGTTCAATTTAAAAAAAGCAAACTTGTGAATGTTTCTGCGCTTTTCGATGCTCAATTTTCTTGTCTGATAGAATATTCTGACGGTTTAGGCAAAGTTCTAAAACTTCCACATTTAAAGTTTTGTTGTACCTGTTATAATAAAGGTAAGGGTAGGGGGTCAAAATATAATAGATCACCCTGTACAACTGGAACCACCTTTACAAGGACTCCTTTGTATGACGCACTGCATCGTTGTGGAACTCACTCCCAGGACATCTGTTTCCCTCAAATTACAACCTACAGCTACTCAAGAACCGCGTCAATCAACATCTTCGCACACACGCCGCTCGTCGAGTGCCATAGGATCTCCCTTTAGTGTGTGTCAATCCCATAAAAAAAATTGTCGGGGAAATCGGGAACGGACTTGCTTGCCACCACACTCGTTGGACCGAAATTATCAAATACTTTGATCACCCCCCTTTGAAAAAAGTTCTCTACACTTCTTTCGATAAAATTAGGTTTCTGTATAGTACGGTATTGAAATAATAAATCCGAACACTAAACCAAACACCAGTCATTTTTATTTCGTTAACTATGTGTTATTGGCAATACTTTTCAAAACTGTCTCATTGATTGAGAACATAAGACATAAGTAATAGAGCATTATTCCTATAGCGAATATGCTCACATGCATCTAATTTATGGACACGCACTAATTATGTGGGGGCACGAAGAATTCTGGTACATTTCCATTCTTTTGCAAAGGTTGATCGTAGCTTAAAGGAAACAAGTAAAAGGTCAGGTGAAATAAAATAATGGCTAAAAGTAGCCAATTTTTTGCAAATCCGTTTAAGAAAGGTTTTTGTCGCATCGTGGTGATGGGCCTCCAAGAAGGGCAACAAACACTGAATTGGAGGAGGAAATTGCCAAAAATGTTTCTAATAATGTAAAAATGCTGTCGGTCCAACAAAGTGGGTTGGTTGTTCATGAGGTCCTTCAAGAAGAACATCTACATTAGTGATGGGCTTATTTGAATGAGAAATAACCTGTTAATGGTTATTAAAATAACCTGTATTATTCGGTTTTCATTCCACAAGTATTCGAATGAAAAATAACCTGAACCTGATACGTTCGAATTCAAATACGAACACGAAGGAACAAAATTCGCTGGAGCGGTTTTAATTTAGTTATGAAGCAAGTTTCGGTGTTTTAGCTCGAATAAAAGATGAGTTTTAAAATTTCAAATGTACCGGTAGGATGTTGAAGCCGAACTTGGGGGGTTGAAAACTAGCAAATATTAAGTTAAGATTACATAATTTACTTTTATTGCGTACCTAACATAAAAGAAATATCCAATTTTCGGCGCCTGAACGCTTAAAAAGTGCAAATACAGCAATTTGTTGACATCTTCAAAGAATCAAAATAAAAGGCGGTCGCTTTTGATCCGGCCGGCCGATATTTTTTGTTGCGATTAGCAAGCAGCCCTCCATATTTCTTATTTATTTCATACACTTCTTCGTAATCAATACGTCCTGCTTTCCAATACATAACACCAATTATCACCTAATATTTGTTTAGTGTTTAGGTTATATATTGGAATTTAGAATGTAGGAGCATACATAGGTCGTAATATAACTATAACAATATAATAGGTATGTACTATCAATTATTAATATTATTATAGTATTATAAATACATCGCCAGAGAGAAATACTTTTTTGCAAAGTAGATTTTTAATAATGATGTTCAATACATGTAATCAACACATTTTTGGATAAGAATCATATTTTGGAGTTTACGTATTTTTGATTGAAATTCGTAAAATGATGTTTATTATATTTTGTTAATAATATTGCGTAATCAAATATTTACTCGTATTCTATTGTTATTTACATATTTATTAAGCCATGCTTAATAAGACAATTACAGCAGTTACGAGTTACGAATAAGATGCCAATGACGCTGAACCTCCTTCCTAACCGGCTGCGATCGCTAACCTGAATTTATTCGAATGATTATTCAAATAATCATTCGGTTATTAATATTATTTGAATACAAATAATTCGGTTATCAAAATAATTCGGTTATGCCCATCACTAATCTACATCCTTATCATGTCCAAAAGGTGCATGCCATGTCTTCCGCTGATTATCCTGCAAAAGTCAATTACGCTAATTAGTTTTTCTATTTTGGTATCATAAATAAGTCTTTTCGATATGCAAAGTAGTGTCGAAAAGAAGCTCTTTTCGACACTACTTTTGTTGACTGATTACTATGATATTAACAAAATTATTCAATGCCAAGGCTCACTCGCAAAAATTTCGACACCGTTTTGAATGGGATTCCTAATAATACAGACGTCAAAAGTGACAAGATGGACGTCCAACTTTTGATCGCGACTTGAATAAATTAATGTTTTTCATTAAAAAATGGGCAAAATAGAAAAAATAGTATAAAACACACGTTTTAAAAGACATTTAGCGCACTCGCACGTTAGGAAACTCCCCGCAAGCGGGTCGTTTCCTAATTTCGTGCTCGTGCGATAAAATATGGTCTTTTAAAACTAGTATCTTAATATACTATTTTGCAATGATTTTAGTAAAATCCAAATTTTACTAGTATTGTTTTGTTCACGGACGAAGCCGTTCTCACCTGAGACGCAGTAATAAATAACCAAAAATTGCATAGTTGGCATGAAGAAAATCCCCATGTAATACTACAAAGTACCAACAAAGGTTCATGGTTAAGATCTGAGCATTCAAGGGAACCATCTCATTGGACCGTTCTTTTTTGAAGACAGATTAATTGGTGTCATATATTTGCAATTCTTGCAACAAAATTTAAACGGTTGTTTGGCAAATATGCCTTTAGTGACTGCGTGAGTCCGTGAGTGTGTAATGATCCGGGGGCTCGTGAGTAAGTCCGCCGATGAATAAAAATTCCTAAACTAATTTTTGAACTAAATGGCAGACCATAACATGAAAAAAGAGAAATAACACCCTTGTTGATTCAAACTTAAAATGGAAATGCAAATTAAGAAAAGCTCTACCTCGGTTAAAGTTAATTTAAATCGCAACTTATGCAGAAAGGAAAGGCCAGGAAACGTGCCAAAATAAGATCTAGCATACGCCATCCTAATATAAAATAATTATTATGGAAACATAATTCCAATAACTGGCAGGTTAATTCTCGTCCGTCTGCATTATAACGCGTAATCGTAATCTTGAACAAATAATTGCCCATTTAGAGCGAGTTTAGGGTCCTTGCTCAAAACCTTGGAAGGAGGGCGGTTCGAAAAGTCGGCCAATAAGAAGCAAATGTTTGGAATGCCAACACCTGTCCATTGGACTAAACAATGTTAATTAACCTATTTAGGAAGTGCGGTAGCAATAAAAGCTAAACTCGAAATGTAAAATCATGTTAACAGCAATAATCAAATTTTATCGAGCCAAAATATAGAAAGCGGCATAATAAAATCGATATTGGAATTGATAAAACATGTAAACAAACGTTAATTGCCCATTAAAATCGGCCACGACTTAAATGTCCTTAGTGAATACAATTGAATAAGCCGGGTACCTGGATATTCCAGAGTTTCGAGGCGAAAAACAATCCTTGGAAGAAGGTATAAAATGAAAAATAGCTCGGAAAGAAGAGCACGCTAGCAGTCTGGAAAATAATCTGCATATAATATTCGGCTGTCTAGGTCGTTGCTATGTCAATACGGGGGTAGGAAAAAGTAGTTACATGTCAACGCCGCAAGTGTAATCCGTCGCTGGTAGAAGAAAAATCAGAATAAACAATACGTGTTTTCAGTAGTGTGCGGGTTTATAGAGTCAGTTCACCAGGGGTTGAAGCGCAGGTTACGGTGTATACGATAAAGACTAGAAAGTAAGTTGTAGGTTTAAGTATTTTTAAGTATGTGTAACTATTGTAAGAAAATACCTATAACAAAATGTAGAGATGTGCTCTATAGAGAATTGTGATTGAATGTAGGAATGTTTTCGCCGATTTTGGGGTTGCATTAAACAGAATAAGCGTTAGTGGAAATTCAATTATTTTATTTTCTTGTAGATTTAATGCCTTAATACCGAATGAAATGTTAAACTTGGGAGAACGAAAACAGATAACTGCGAGTTACAAATTAGTAATTATGCGACTTAGTTCCGACAGTTTTTGGTTTGACGAGCTTTTAAAGCAATTAGGTAATAACAAAAATGTCCTGTACTTATTTGGGTCAACCACAGATTTAGTGAAAGAAATCCTACCTTTTAAATGTTTGCTCCCTTAAAAATTCAAAGTATCAAATAGTAAGTTGAAAGGAAAGTGGTTTGAACTACGTTATAATTAATTTAAATTTTTATAAATAAATTGGAATACAGAAAAGTGCCAGTACTGACTATTAGTGGGAGGAAGAGGGTGGTTGCCCATGGTATTTAGGTGAGGTATTTTCAACGAAATAGGGCGTCAACACCACTGTTACTTCGCACCTGATGTTAGAAAATGAACCGGAGTTAAAGAAAAAGGTGGAAAACATAGTAAGTATATAAAAGGGTGAAATCGGGGTTTATTACAAGTGACTCAGAGTAATTCGTCCGCTTATTCGAGTAAACCTCGATGCTCTCCGAAATATTTTCTACGATATCTTCAATATGCTTAAACGTGAGGGTATTTCCTCGATGCGTTTCATGACTTTGGACTTGACCATTGTTTATGACAGATGAACGTGCAATTTAAGTCGTCAGCACTTATCAAATACTTTTGATCATCCATGGATAGATCGAGGCACCGAACATTAACAATAGACTAGAAGGTTCACTCTAAGCTTCGCCCCCAGCATTTCCCTCCTTGCCCCGTCGCGGAATCTGGTGAAATGCTGGTTAACCGTTCAGGCCACGTTTCACCCCGTCTCGTCTAAAGTCTGGCGTCTCGCCTTTGTAAGCGCTACATCAAAAGTGCCGACTTGGAGTAGACCTTCTGGTCTCTTATTAATGTTCGGTGATCGAGGTGGTCTTCTTTAATGGCTACCGAGATCGCCCTACATCACTCCATTGGATTTACTTTTATGCGGAAATTAAAGGGGCTTGTAAATTCCATGCCAGTTCACCCCAGGGAAGACCTGATGGAAAGAGTAACCAACCATTTCAACAAAATTCCAGATAATCCTGGAATGTTGTTTCAAGTACAACGAGAAAACATCCATCGGATATGGAGGTACAGGCAGCTTATTTCGAAAACCTGCTCAGGTAAACAAGAAGAAGTAAAGCTTTCATATTTTTAACATTCTTGCGTTTAGGTAATTTACGAAATATCAAAAAGGTTCAGTTAACTTCGATTTGGAAATGTATCAGAATAAATCCATCTTGCCCTCTGCATAATTGCCGAGTGGTTATCCATAAATTATATGCACGTCATCGACTGGTGTTTTATTGTAGTATTCTAATTTATTATTTTAATAAAATATTACACCGGCATCGGACGTCAGATAGATATCTAGGCATAACGATGGATTGCAACTCAGATGGAATAAACTCATTGAAGGAGTTGTAACCAAGGCTCTCATGGTGTGCCGAAGCCTTGCAGGAAAAACCTGGGGATGTAAACCAGAAATCCTGCGATGGATGTCCACAATGATATTATAACCCACCTTATTCTACGGGTCGATAGTCTGGTTCAAGGAAACGGAAAAGCAGAGCAAAAAATCAGCCCTCAACTAAGTACAACGTCTGGTGTGCATAAGCATAACAGGCGCAATGAAAATATGTCTAACAGCAGCAATCGAGGCAATTGTGGGCCTAGCACCTCTACACATTATTGTAGAGGGAGCAGCTCGACAAGCAATGACTAGATTTAGAGGAGAGGGAACGGGCGAGGGAGGCTGGCATAGAAAGTGTGAATTTGCATCCCTGACAAACATATACGACTTCTTGGGGTCCCCTGGGACGCTATATTCAAATTCAAATTTAAATTTTTATTGGTGATAAGCATACGCAACTGTATTTTCACCAGTCATAAGTTTTACTTAAATAGTAGTTAAAGTCACAACGATAATCACACTAAGTAGGACATAGAAAGGCATTAAGATGGATTCAAGAACGAAGATAGACAATACAATATTACAAAATATAAAATACAATCCTGATAAATACATACAAAGAAAATTTCAGATCCCTTTTCCTTTATCACCACATCACAATCTAATGGGTGCCTCATCAACCGAAAAAAACAAGCAAAAATCCATGTCACTCAAAAAGAACTCCTGCTCACTATAAAACGATTTAGCCTTTAGATATTTCTTGACTGTGCTCAAAAAGTTTCAAGTCCATTTGTTTTATCACTAGTGGAAAAGCATTATAAACTTTTATTCCAAAGTAATTTAGTCTATCTCTGGCCCTGGTGGTTCTACTATATTGTATGGTAAGATTGTTTCTGCCCCGAGTAAGGTAAGCATGCATGTCACAGTTACGAAGGTAGGTAGTTATTAATATTCTTTTTGACGTGCAGCAGATACTGGATGTGGATACAGGGTATAGTATGCCAAATTATGTAAATCCATTCTGCACCAATCAGAGTACCCAATACCAGCCATCACCCGCATGCAACGCGTCTGGGCAGCAAACACCTTAATCGTATGAGATGAGTGCCCCCAACACAGTACGGCATATGCCATGTGAGATTCAAACTAAGCATGGTAAGCATTCAATAGCACTACCCGAGAAACAGAAGCCCTCAAATTACGCATCATAAAAATGCCTCTATTTAGTTTCCTTGATAGATCATTGACATGACCTTCGCACGTTAATTTATAGTCCAAGACTACTCCAAAAAACTTTACAGGATCAGTATTAGTACTATTAAGTCTAAGTGCAAAATTGAGTTATTGGGTTTTAGCTTCATTTGTACTTAGTCCGTTACAAAGAAACCAGTCGTGGAATATTGACTGCGTATCCCTGACTATATAAGTAAGTTGCTCCCGATCATTGAAGCTATTAGTTGTTGTTGTATCGTCAGCAAATATAATGATATCAGAGGAGTCCCATGTTCTACATGCGCTTATGTCGTTTATATATATCAGAAATAAGATAGGGCCCAAGACAGAGCCCTGGGGCACACCATTGCTTTTTAGACGTTTGGTTATTGTAGAAGACATATTGCCGACGATTTGGGAGGTAGGACTTTAAAACATCAATACTATTGACAAAAAAATTATAGTACTAGAGCTGTTCAATAAACAGGGCACATGACACATAATCAAATGCTTTCGGTCGAGGAATGAGGATTGAGCCCAAAAAAATTAGAGGATCTGGTAAGTCGTGGTAAGAAGTAGAGAAGAATGGAAAATAAGTATGACCAAGTGCCATACAATGGTATACGAATGGATCAAGAACTGAACAGGGGACCGGAGCCGGAGTATTTGGGCCAGGAACCAAATTCCCTGAAGCAATGGGAAAACACCCGGACATATTCAAGGCGGAAATTAATGCCATAGGAAGAAGTTCGCAGTAGAACCTTGACAGAAACTATAGAAAGAAAGAGATTGTCATCCTCTCAGACAGTCAAGCAGCCATCAAAGCGCTGAACCCACCAACAATCTGATCCAGAATGATATGGGAATACCTAGATAGGCTAAACGAACTAGGTAAGAATAACAAACTATCCCTTCAATGGATATCAGAACACGCTGTGATAAAAGGCAACGAAAAGGCAGACCAATGGGCAAAAGTAGGAGCAAAAACTCCGCTTTTAGTACCGGAATCCTCCTGCGGCAAGGGGATGTACACCTACAAGGAAGAGTTCAGGAAAGAAGATCGAACCAAATGGATCAGTCCATGGGAACGTCTTCTAGGGTTAAGGTAATCAAAGATGTTTCTAGAATCCCCTCACACAGGAATATCTGATAACGTTATAACACTGAGTAAAAACAATCTCCGCATTCTCACCGGCTTTCTTACGGGTCACCGCCGGTTGAGAAGGCACCTGAAAAGAATAAAAATTGAAAACGAGGACAGTTGCCGGTTTTGTGAGGAGGGGGAGGAAACCACGGAACACCTTCTCACGGAGTGCGAGGCGGTCGCGAACAAAAACATCTGTCAAAATCTTGACCAAACGAATGTGGTGGCAAGTCTGTTCTTGGTTTCCCTGATGATGTTGATGTATGATTTTATGAGTTCTTATGGCCTACATAAAATCTTAAAATTTCATTAAATTATACAAGTTGGTTCAAAAGCCGAAAAGGTCAACCGCCGGGTATGTCTTTGGGGGCTCTGTTTCTCCGTTAAGGGGCACTATAGGATTTTTTTCTATCACAAATTAGGGTTATTTTGATCTCCTCCATACGCTCCAGAAAGTATGCCATATACTTACCGGACACTTGGGTTGTAAAATAAAATTTTAACTTTGACCTAATCTTTCTTAATATCGACTTTTGGAATAGAACATTTGAGCTAGATCGATGTCAAAAATTCACTGTTGCTTTTGAACCACCTAAAACGAATTGTTTTTCAAAAATCTATATAAGCTGCAAATGATCTTGCAGTTTATGAAATAGTCGGCCGTTTATAAACTCTTAGAATATGCCTGTCAGTAAAGACCTGATAAATGTTAGAATTTCAAACATTTAATAATACAAAATTACTATTTGAAACATCTCGTGATGGTGGTTTAATGAAGTTGCATTAAAAAAGCAACTTGCAAAATATGGTACATGACTGGAAAATTAACTAATTAAAAGTTGCATTAGCAGCGAAATTAATTTCTGATGCACAATTAAATAGAAACTTACACACTTACAAATGTATGAATGTATAACGGTTATTATTAAGTTGCATAATGTACCGCTTGATTTGTATTTATTTAAATTACTGTAAATGTTTATAAACTTTTTTCTGCATTAACAGCGTGTTAGTCATGATAAAACTAATCTTAATGATCATAATATGCATTGATTTAATGCGATGCAAAGTGTTTCCTCTCACGTGTATGACCCGACATATTTCTATTCAAAACATGATTTTTAACGGTAAAGTTTGTGGTAATTTGTGCAAAAATTTCATAACGAATTACGTTCATTTATTTACTTCGAAAGTGTATACAGTTATAATGCTTTTAATGAAGAAATATATAGACCACAAATAAAAGTTGTGAAACTCACAAGATTGGAGGACTCTGGACAGAAGACCTGAAAAGTTATTTTCCTAATAAGTACGAAAACTGACACTTTCCCGCACGCGACTGCCCGTACCCGATTGAGGCGAAACAGTCAAGTGCGGGAAAGACACTTTCCGCATGAATTAGGAACACTCCTAAACGTTTAATATTTGTGATACCTTCTCCACAATCCGCAAGAAAAGTGACCGAGGACCGCCTAAAAATATGACCCGTGTACAGGTCCGGATTTTGAAGGTGTAAAAAGGCTGCGATTTCGGAGGGTATTTTTCCTATTGAATTGATGCCTACATGTTGGACAGTACATTTTCCATGTTTGCCCTGATATGGCGTTTCTTTTCTGCGTTTCTTTTCTGCGTTTCTTTTCTATGTAAGTTTGTATATTTTCTGTATGCATTCAAAAATACTCATTATTTGCTTCTTTACATATCACGAAGGATCTGGCGGAATGATTTTTGGAGTTCTTGATATTGGCAATTATCAGGTCTTCTTTACCTTCTATATCGTCGATGGTGCTTTTCGTTATTTCCTCTCCTCTGCAGGCACCAGCCAATCAAAAATCGGTACCAACTTAATCATAAGGTACATTTCATCGGGTTCTTCAATCATAGATTGTTTACGTCTTCTTGACTAAAGATGTTGGATTTTTTCGGACGATATCCAACATTTTGCCTTTTCATAAAGGCAGTTATTTTATCGAATTTGCCAATATCCAAAGCTTCTTTCACTTTACACATGCTTTTTATCATTGGATCATAACGTGTTTGGTTTCCAGAATTTGGACATTTCCAAAAAATGCTCCCTCTTTTGTTGATTTTGCCTTTTTAGTATTGCAGCAATCAATAAAATGGGAGCATTGCTTCTCCTATCTTCCTTTTTACTTCACTGGTAACAAATTGAAACTAGCTTCATTAGCTACTGCTATAATTTCTTCAGGACGTTCTTCATCTGATGAATTCATTGTCAATGTCATAAATTGAATAAATGAATGAATTAATGATCTTGGGGGGTACAAGTACACTGCGACCTATATAGATCTATTGTGTCCCCCTTCCTTGATACTTCCGTTCATGGAAGTTGTTCGTGTTCGACGATGCAGCACCCGAAGCAGGTCATTCGCCTGTTCACGACCGCCTCGCACTCCGCGTGTTTCGGAGTTTCCTCCCCCTTCTCACAGAATCGGCAACTGTCCTCGTTTTCAATGTTTATTCTCTCCAGGTGCCTTCTCAACCGGCATTGGCCCGTAAGAAAGCAGGTGAGGATGGGGAGATTGTTCTTACTCAGTGTTATAAGGTTTTTTGAACTTCCTGGGTAAGGGGGCCCTAGAAACATCTTTGATTGCCTTAACCCTGGAAGACGTTCTCAGAGACTGATCCATTTGGTTCGCTCTTGTTTCCTGAACTCTTCCTTGTAGGTGTACATTCCTATGCCACAGAAGGGTTCCGGTCCTAAAAACGGAGTTTGTGCTCCTACTTTTACCAATTCGTCTGCTTTTTCGTTGCCTTCTATCCCAGCGTATCCTGGTATCCATTGAAGAGATATTGTGTTATATAGGCATATTCATACCATTTTGGAGCTGATTGTTAGTGAGCTAAGCGCGTTGATGGCTGCTTGACTGTCTGAGAAGATACTCCAATACTCCTGCGGTCTCCTGATGTCATAAAATTGAAACAGATCGAAATTTACTGTATATTGACAACCAAATATTTTAAATTGTTATAGCAACAATTATTACTGTATACGAGGGTTCTTCATAATAAAACATTTATAATTTTTACAAAAAAAAAACAAAAAAACAAATTAGTGAATAATATCAAAGAAATTTTCCAACTTTCATATTTTTCCACCAGCTACCTATATTTTTCGAACCGTGCGGGAAAATGGCGCTTTCCGAATTAAACTGCGTGAGATAAAAGCATTAAATACGCACGTTTGCAGAAGAAAAATATTACGAAACCCTCGAGTGGTATTTATGTTGCATTATGTCATCAGAAAAGTGTTTTGCCATTTTATTAGAGTTCTACCGAAATATCTACGTTATAAGCAATGTTAGGGACAGATTTCCACGGTATTATGAAATAATGCTTAAAAAACAATTAAAACTTGTTTACACATTATACGTTGATTGCCATTGAACTGAAATCCTCCTATTCTTAATACTTAACCCAGATTTTGCTTTAAACAATGCCTTTATTAGCAAGATCAAGTATAACATGCTAATAGATCGCACCTTACATAACAATACTAGGCTATTTTCAAGAAACGATTGCAGTTGACAAGATTTAATAGAAAAATAAGAGGCCATACATGTGATGATACAAACTGATGATTTTTTGCATTTGTATATAGATTTTTTTCTAAAGAATGAAATATTGCAAATATTTCCGTAATGCTGTATATTTGCGAAAAATGCTTGGACCCGTGGATTTTTATTTTCTGTTCGGCACCAGTTTTCATTATTTTAAAGGTCAACCCCCAAATATTTTAAATTTTTTGAATTTCACTCAAAATTAGGAAAAAGTTGTGCTCCACTTGAAAAATTCCGAATACTTGGAGAAAACCCCAACCTAGTGATTTGGTTTTTATTTTTTTCTGGCTCTATTTGAAAAGATATGCCAAAATAAATTTCACATTTTCATTGCTACATTTTCAACTCTACAAGCCCACGTTCTTAGATTTTCAATCCGACGTTTCGTTTCTTCGCAACCATCATCAATTTTATTCGAAAAATATTTTATTTTTAATAACTAATTTTAATTCTAGGTCCAATGACATATCACACTTAACATTTCTTCGACATTTGGGAATATCGATTAGTATCGAGTATTTGTGGTATCGATTATCACAACATTACTCTTACGAGTGGATTTCAGTACTTCGACCCGTTTGACAGCAAGCGCTGAAAATAGGATATATCGAGGGAAGTGATAATTAAAGGTTCTTCTCGTTTGGACGTCCGTCCATGAAGGTGCCTAATGGCAATTAAGTTTCAACTGCTGGTTGTCGATTGCCAGATAGCATTTTTTTTGTTAATATTACCAAAGACAATTCACAGGGAATAGACGCCCAGCGAGCCGAAACGGTAATGTACTTCAGGTTCCGTTCTTAAGAGCGCAGCACCTGCGGCTTGTAAACCTAATTTTACTATTATTTTAAATATTCCGCATCTCTCGACATGGTGCGATTTCGGTTGCCATGAGGCCGATACAACGACGCCTTGCGGTGTTGCCGATGTATGTTGGACTTAGCAGAGCTCGATTTAAATCAGGGCAACGCGATGTCGCGCGGCGGTAATGAGTTC
>MU185973.1:67650-100158 GCA_016904865.1 Pissodes strobi
CCTACCTACGTGCAAGGGATCTCCCACACGTGCTTTTAAAATTAATTAATTCGTTTATCGTACTTTGGCGATGATAGATACATAAATTGGTGAAATTTTCACCAATGAACACAGAGGGAGGTTAACAACACACGTTCAGTGAAAATTTCC
This sequence comes from Pissodes strobi, assembly GCA_016904865.1. Lineage (NCBI taxonomy): Eukaryota > Metazoa > Arthropoda > Insecta > Coleoptera > Curculionidae > Pissodes > Pissodes strobi. The sequence continues at coordinate 67,801 of MU185973.1, forward strand.
TCAAAAATGATAAACCTAATCAAAAATAAAGACAGATATTTAAAGAAGTATAAAAATCCTAATCGTCCAAATGGGAAAACAGATATAAAGATATCAGATGATCAATGAAGGTTGTTTATACCTACTACATCTTACAAATTCAGGGCAGGTTACAGGAGAATTCTAGATATTTTGGTCAATATTTCAAGGATAAGAAAATATCTGGCTTTCCCACAGAAGTTTGTTATAATGTTGTCTCCTTTTCGGGTACAAAGAACATAGCAGATGGGTTTGGAGATCGCATTTTTGCCCTGTGTTACCTTCGATGGAGCCTCTGGACTATCGTAGTGATTGTGGCTCGAGTAATTCTCAACATAAGCATGGGTTTCTACCACTATAAAAAATCAGCTATCATTTTCACAATATCTACACGAGGCCTTTAGTAATAAAATTCAAGTAGATCATATACATGGAAAAGGCTTTCGACCAGGTAAATCATAGTGATATCATTTAGTAGCTAGTAATTTAGTAACTTTAATAAGATTATCATTATTAGACAGACGACAGTATGTAGAGATTAAGGTGTCCAAATGTATTAGACTTGTAGAGTATAAGAGTACATCTGGCGGTTCCACAGAAATCTAATTTGAAAGCTCATCTATTCATAGTGGCAATCAAAAGAATGAGTGAAGTGCGGAAACATTCCAGGGCTTTACTGCTTGCGAATTACCTGATGAAATTATTATCAGATATTTTAACTTTAATGGAGCTGTTGAATGTTCCGTGGTCTTTAATTTGATTGCCGAAAAATGTTCAATGATTTGAATGTTGTGAATGAGGGCTAGACTATTAATGAGACTGTCGTGGAGAAAACATAAACAGAACGTTATAAGTTTCACTAATCATATTATAACAAAAATCAATACTGATCTGTAGATTTACTAAGCATTATAATGTTGATGTTAGTCTTAAGTTATTCGATAGTCCAGTGCTGCCTAAGCTAGAATATAGAATTTGGTGTAAATCTACTGATATACTTAGACTTTTCAGAAACACACCGAAATCAAATGTGATGCATCATCTATCCATAGTGGCAATCTGTAGAATAAGCCCAGTCAGTATTGAAACATTCCAGGGCTTTACTGCTTGCAAATTATTTGATGAAATTATATGCAGATATTTTGACTTTAATGTAGCTGTTGAATGATCCGTTGGCTAGTCTTTAATTTGGTTGCCCGAAAGTGCTCCCTGAATTGAATGTTGTGCATGAGGGCTAGACTCTTAATGAGGCTGTCTTGGAGAAAACATAAACACAACATCATGAGTTTCACTTATCATATTGTAACAAAAATTAATGGTGCGCCTAAGGCAATGGGTTTCATTATCTGTAGATTTACTAAACATTTTAATGTTGATGTTTATCTTAAGTTATTCGATAGCCAGTGCTGCCCAAGTTAGAATGTAGAATTTGGTGTAAATCTATTGAAATACTTTGACTTTTCAGAAACACACACAATCAAATGTGATGCATCATCAGTCCATAGTGGGAATCAATGTAATAAGCCCAGTGTGAAACATTCCAGGGTTTTACTGCTTGCGAATTACTTGATGAAATTATATATAGATATTATGACTTTAATGGAGCTGTTGAATGTTCTGTTGGCTAATGTCTTTAATTTGGTTGCCCTAAAATATGTGCATGAGGGCTAGACTATTAAAGAGACTGCTTGGAGAAAACAAAAACACAACATGATGATTTCACTGATGATATTATAACAAAAATCAATAGTGATCTCTTGATTTATTAAGCATTTTAATGTTGATGTTTGTCTTGAGTGATTCGATAGTCCAGTGCTCCCTTAGAAGTTAGAATATAGAGTTTGGTGTAAATCTATTGAAAAATTTTGACTGTTCGGAAACACCATTGAATTGACTCGTATATGGTCTCATTCACTGAGGTATCATCTCTAGACTTTTTTGGAATTTTAAGGTTATTCAGTTTTCAAGCGAGATAATCTCACGTATGCCACTCGGTATGATATCGACTATTCCGGAAAGAATTTAAAGTTTGGAAAATGTCTTGGCACCTTTCCTTCGATGACTAAAAGTACAAATACGTACGCATTCAGCAAATAATAGCTTACTAATTATTAAATAAAAAAGAACAAAATTCGATTTTGTAAAACAGTTAAACCTAAACTCAAAATAAGAAACTTTGATGTCCATAATCCATAAAAAATCAATACTTGTTGATCTTCGCTGGGCCTGGAAAAGATCTCGGTATGTTTCCGGCATGTCTACACTAGTATGTTTATAAAATAACTGGAAATGTCTTCCCATTATTTCAAACTTTGATGTCCATAATCCATAAAAAATCAGTACTTGTTGATCTACTCTGGGCCTGGAAAAGATCTCGGTAATTTTCCGGCATGCCTACACTAGTATGTTTATAAAATCTCTGGAAATTTCTTCCAACTCATTCCGATAAACAATTAAAAAAAAAAACATAAAAGTCATTGCAGGGTTCTAATTTTAGTCAAAACGACAACAGAAAAGTTTCATTTTTTGGGATCATCGATTTTATAGGAAATTGCGGAAAAATGAGAGGAGGTGATAGCTTAGTGAATAAAAACATGTATCAGTCATCAAAATCCACTTAGAAGACCAACTACAATTTTGTGATTAACTTTGGTTATTTTGCAGAAATTCTTTTTAGCTCCCTATTTTAATGACAGTTTCACAATTGTGTTTTATTTAAGGCTGGAAATATACGACGAGAAACGGGCTTTCCAGCACTGAAAGCGAAATCTAAATCGGAATCTCACTGGCCTGCCTTAATCCCAAATGTGGATTGTCAAACAAAAACAGTAGAAAAAAATGAGTTACGATGAATTGTAATCGCACACTCTATTCTTAAATTAATTTCTCCTGAAAACGAAAATGCCTCTCACTCCCGTGAGGTACTTTCGAATTTTTTATGGATATGATTATTTTTAAGATGATGCTAAAGCGATGAGTCACAGACCTGGATTCACAAACAAAAACAGAAGAAAAATTTCGGTTATGACGGATTGTAATCGCTGACACTATTCTAAAATTAATTTCTCATAAAAGAGTAGAATTTCTTTCACTCACGAGAGATCATTTTAAAATTTTCTCGGAATTTTTTTTATCGATATGGATGTTTGATCATGAAGCGATTAATCCTAAATCTGAATTGTCAAACAAAAACAGTGCAAAAAAAAGGTTACGATGGATTGTAATGGCACGCAATATTCTTAAATTAATTTCTCCTTAAAAACGAGAACTCCTCTTACTCACGTGAGACTACGAATTTTTCAGCAAATTGTTTATAGATATGATGTTTTTCAAGATGATCCTAAAGCGATGAGTCTCCGCTCTGGATTATCGAAAAAAAAAACAGCAGAAAAATTTCAGTTACGACGGATTGTAATCGCTGACAATCTTCTAAAATTAAGTTCTCCTAAAAAAGTAGAATTTCTTTCATTCAGGAGAGATCATTTTCGAATTCTCCCGGATTTTTTTTTGTAGATATGGCGATTTTCAAGTTGATCCTAAAGCGATGAATCCCAAATCTGAATTGTCCAACAAAGGCAGTAGAAAAAATGGGTTACGATGGATTGTAATCGCAGACAATATTCTTAAATTAATTTCTCCTTAAAAATGAGAACTACTCTTACTCACGTGAGACCACTTTCGATTTCTCCAGAAAATTGTTTCTAGATATGATGTATTTCAAGATGATCCTAAAGCGATGAGTCCCAGATCTGGATTATCGAATAAAAACAGCAGAAAAATTTCTGTTACAACAGATTGTAATCACTGACATTCTTCTATAATTAATTTCTCCAGAAAAACTATAATTTCTTTCACTCACGAGAGATCATCTTCGAATTGTCCCGGATTTTTTTTATAGATATGGCAATTTTCAAGTTGATCCTAAAGCGATGAATCCCAAATCTGAATTGTCCAATAAAGATAGTAGAAAAAATGGACTACGAGGGATTGTAATCGCAGACACTATTTTTAAATTAATTTCTCCTGAAAACGAGAATTCCTCCCACTCACGTAAGGCCACTTTCGAATTTTCCAGGAATTTTTTTTATAAATATGATCCTAAAACGATTAATCTGAGGTCTGGATCGCGAAGTAGCAGAAAAATTTCATTTACGACGGATTGTAATCGCTGACACTCTTCTAAAATTAATTTCTCCTGAAAAACTAAAATTTCTTTCACACACGAGAGATCATTTCTTTAATTCTCCTGGATTTTTTTATAGATATGGCGATTTTCAAATTGTTCCATATTAGGGCCATATTTTGGCCGATAGGGATCCATTGTAGAGCACTTTAGATGGTAGATAAAAGCCGGAAGAATGGAAATGGGAAGTTTCCAGATGTATTCACGAGGGCTTCCGACCAATTACCACAAGGATATGGCTGTATACTAATCGGGTAATGCCAGAAAAGAACGCATGAAAACATAAATAATTGATGAGTATAGTATATTATGCTTTTGCAATAAGACTAGCAGACAAATGTTAGTAAAAGCTATGTGTACAGCCATACCTTAAGATAATGTTCTAAAGCAACCATTAAAATATTAAAATTATTTTTGTTCGGCAAATATATTAGGAGAAACGGGCTTTTCAGCACTGAAAGCGAACTCTAAATCTGACTTTATTTGGCTTCCTAAACATGTTACAAATAATTAGGACCATGTTTTGGCCGGAAGGGGTCAATTATGGAGCACTTTAGATGGCAGAAAAAAGCCTGGAGAATCAACCGTTAAAGAATGGAAATAGGAAGTTTTCAGATGTACTCACGAGGGCTTCCGACTAGTCACAACTTAGGTATGTCAGAAAAGAGCACATGGAATGGAATGGAAACGAAAAAATTGATAAGTGAAATATTATATTTTTCCAAATAGACTAGCAATAGCTCCTGGTATAGGTACAACCTTCGCTTAAGGATGATGTTCCAAACCAACCATTAGAACATTAAAATTATTTTAATTCGGCAAATATATAAGGAGAAACGGGTTTTCCAGCACTGAAAGCGAAATACAAATCGGACTTTATTTGGCTTCCTAAACATGTTACAAATTAGGACCATGTTTTGGCCAGAGGGGGTCAATTGTGGAGCACTTTAGATGGCAGATAAAAGCCCGGAGAACCAACAGTTCGAAAAAGTACCTATTAAAGAATGGAAATGGGAAGTTTCCAGGAGGGCTCCCGACCAAACACTGCTTGGGTATGCCAGAAAAGGACACATGGAATGGAGGGGAGACGTGAATAACTGATGAGTGAAATAGACTAGCAATAGGTACAACCTTCACTTAAGATAATGTTCCAAACCAGCCATTAGAATATTAAAATTATTTTAATTCGGCAATAAGCTGCAGATGAAAAACAATTTAATAACCTTTATATGAATATTGAAAGAAATATGTAAATTCTAAAAGAAGGATTTCAACTTCCATACAAACGATACGTACATTTGCATAAAGGTGTGGTGGGACCAGTTTAATTCTATAGTTCAATGAATCGAAACAAAACAAATTCATCAAAAAGACTTACCCGTTGTGTCTTTAAATCCAACGTTGCCGAATTTATTAGCCACTGAACATTTATGTATCAATAACGCCGCAATTAAAACTAGCCTCGATCTTTTCAAGGACATTTTTGTTTTGATAAACCACGATCGAAAATTGACTCGACGCAAAACTACCGATCAATTATATTTCTATTTAACTTAATCGTTAAACAATTAAAACTGATTTATTATTATTTACTGACTAGTTCTTGAACGCATTGGTGTCCGTGAAAAGTGGATCTTAGTTGAGTACTGAAAAACCGGCACTCGTACTGTAGCGAGCAGCGAAAGTATCGTTCCACATGAAGTAGTAGGTTCACGATAGACCATTACATATCCGCGCTTTCATTTTTTTGCCTTGCCCATCCATCGGTTGCGGCACATCTTCAAAATTATAATGTTTCTTATGAGAACCTGTTTCCGTAGAAGAATTTTTATATAAGCAATCGATTAGGAAAATCGCATAAATAAGAGAGCATTTTCGCGTCTATTTTATATGGGTTTTCATCGTTCAAAAATGTAAACAATTAAGAATATTTTTAGGAGATTCATGTGTTCACGGAGCTACTAATAATTGTATAGAAATCGTACTTAACTAGTGGACAAATGTATATATCGACGCCATGTTTGTACCGCGATTTTTTTGGAAAATTTTTGGGTGTACATTTTCAGTGTAAAGGGATTTTCCTTAAAAATGAAACTTCTTGGAAGGTTAGGGAGGTGGTGGCATAAAGGTCTGCAGGCATTTTCAAACCCCCATTTATCCTTTTCCCCACAGTTGACACCATTGCTTAGTTTGTAATGGCTGCTGTCTGTTTATAGTTGGAAAATTTTAGATTATTGATTGACAAATTGATTTTTAGAAACTAAAAGTGAGATTTACACTTAAAGGACACCTTTGTAACATCAGTTTTCCATATAGGTAGAGTCGAATTAAGGAATTTTACAACGCGGGTGGGAAGATCCTTTGCATGTAGGCCATACTAATTGAACCCTGAAGCCCGGCCTCCCTAGCGGAGGCACTTAGCTTAATCCACTGGATCTTTCTTATGTCCTCTGCATTCAGCACGCTGCTTCCAAAGTGGACAGTCAATAAGGACATAAGTGAACAATTCTCCGATCTCCAAGCACCACCTGCATTCCTGATCTATCAAGCGCTGGGTCTCCCAGGAGAAGTCTCATTCCTAGAGTATTTTACCAAAGATCACTGGCCTATTCATTCATTGCGTTCCTTCGGGTAGACCTATTATAGGTTCATCTCCCATTGGAATTGCGGAACAGTAATGTACCCATGAGAGTAAGTTCTCACGGAAGAGGTAATTTACCTCCTCCGGGAGGGCTTTCTCTTGTTGAATTACTGTTGAGTCTCTCTAGTAATGTAATAAGTTTGTCCGTCCCTGTAGAATCGTAATACATTTCCTATCCTTGTCTATCTTAAAGATGTAGACATATGGATAAGTGTGTTGTTTCATCCCATAATGTAACCTTGATAAATCGTACTGAGGATGCTCTCTCACCATGAAATAAGATTTTGCCTTTTGTATAACCTTGATACATTTTGTACGTAACCGTTAGGTATTATTTTCCAGTTAAACTCTTATTATCAAACTAGCAGCTTAATTCAGAAACTTGTGAAGTTATATTATGATTAATACCAGAAAAAGGAAGAATGGTAGCTAAAAGCAAGTGGTGAAAAAAATTAAAGTAGAAAAGAACAGTGCGTAGAAGAACAATGTATAGAAAACGGGTGTTTTATTTGCTTCAAATTCAGGAAAAAGACAGAAATAGGCATATAGGAAATGTCTCTATTAGAAGAAAAAAAAAACACCTTTATAATTAAAGCTAAAGCCTTAAAATTGAACCAATATAAAATGGAAGATATTGAGGATTTAAACATCGAGAGAATTTTGGAAATTGTAAATTTTAGAGATATGGGTGCAATAGACATTGAAAAATTCGAATTCGTAGGTAAACACGATGTAAATAATTTCATGGATGTTGAAGCAGAACCATACAATCCAGACGAATGAGAAGTGAACCAAGGGGATGAATATATGCAGCTGGAAATGTGGTGTTTCTGGAAAACTTCAATAAAATCCCTATTGTTGACCGAGTATTTTGTATAACTCAAAGTTATGTATTTGTACAAACATTTCCTGATAGAGAGGAGCACATATTTTGTTATTTTTGTTTCTGTTTTCACAAATATTTTCTGCAAAATTCTATTTATAAACGTATTAACGCTCATTATAAGTGGAAAGCCATACACAACAGCGATCAAAAATCTCCATAACAAATTCGAGATCCTAAGAAACTCCTGAAGATCTGTAAACCAACCCTGACACTTTTAAGGATATTAGAACTACCTACATTGGGGAAACCAAGTTTTCTCGAGGTTCGTCTAAGAAGTGAAGAACATACGTCGTGCCACAGAAGCTGGAATCCTCTAGAACGAACAGAACTGGAGAAAGAGACAATTCGAGGAACTAGCACCCGAATGGATGCTGGTCCATGGTGCAAGGAAATATGAATAGGATACAATTTTTACTTTAAAAACGTGTTAATAATAATGGGCATGAAATGGATTGGGGGGAGGAAACGGTGAGTCAGCAGCTCTTCTATGTGGGCATAGGTTGTCCAACCAGATTAAAAATAGGTCTTCTATCGTTGGAATTATTCACTATTGGATTGAAGCAGAATTAGGCACTTTTGAATGGATTCTATGCTCATCTCAATCTTAAGGGTCTTAACTGATAGTTAACATTTCTGATTTCTAAACCAAACGTGGCATTTTTAAGGATATTAAAACTGTGATAATGTGAGGATTCCTATATTGGGGACACCAAGTTTCCTCGAGGTTCGTTTAAGAAGTGGGTGCCATCAATGGTCAGAAGCTGGAATCCTCTAAAATGAACAGAACTGGAGAAAGAGAAAATTCAAGAATGGATGCTGGTCCATGGTGCAAGGAAACATGAGTGGGATACAATTTTATTTTAAAAACGTGTTAATGATAATGGAGACGAAATGGACTGGGGGGAGGAAAAGTTAAGTCAGCAGCTCTTCTATGTGTGCTCAGGTTGTCCAACCAAATTAAAAATAGGTCTTCTATCACTGGAATTTTTCATTATTGGATTGAAGCCGGATTAGGCACTTTTGAATGGATTCTATGCCCATTTCAAGTTTAGGGGTCTTCCAAGAGATCTAGTTTTGTTGTCATTGGGACCTTGTACTTGATAACATATGTGGCAAATAGGCCAGAATATCAATTGTATTGATGTACGAACCCCCTAACATATAACAAGAAGAATGAACTAGGCAAGAATAGCAAATTATCCCTTCAGTGGATACCAGAACACGCTGGGATAGAAGGCAACCAAAAAGCAAACTAATTGGCAAAAGTAGGAGCACAAGCTCCGCTTTTAGGACCAGAGCCTTTCTGTGGCATAAGGGCGCAAACCTACAAGGAAGATTTCAGGAAAGAAGAGCGAACCAAATGGAATAGTCTATGGGAACGCCTTCCAGGGTTAAGGCAATCAAAGATGTTTCTAGGGCCCCCTCACCCAGGAAAATCAAAACACGTTATAACACTGAGTAAGAACAATCTCCGCATCCTCACCGGATTTCTTAAGGGCCACTGCCGGTTGAGAAGGCACTTGGAAATTGGAGAGAATGAAAATTGAAAAGAAGGTCAGTTGCCGGTTCTGTGAGGAGGGAGAGGAAACCCCGGAACACCTTCCTGTGATAGGCGGTCGCGAACAGGCGAATGGCCTGCTGCGGGTACTGCATCGTCTAACAGGAGGAACTTCCATCTATAGAACCATCCAGACTACTTGCTTTTATCTATGCACTGAAGCTGAATGAGGTACTCTGATTGAGAATTCTACCAACGGAAGCACCATGGAAGGGGGGGCACAATAGATCTGTACAGGTCGCCGTTTGCAGAAAATACTTTAAAACATTAATTTTTGAAGAAACCAAGGAAGACGTTTCTGGGGCATATAGGTAATGTATTTATTAGAAGAAAAAAAAACCTTCTTGATTAAAGCTAAAGCCTTAAAATTGGGCCATTGAGGATTTAAACATCGAGAGAATTTTGGAAATTCTAAATTTTAGCGATATGGGTCCAATAGACATTGAAAAATTCGAATTCAGTGGTGAACACGATGTAAATAATTTCATGGAAATTGAAGCAGAACCATTCAATCCAGACGAATTAGAAATTGAGCAAGAAGATGAATATGCAGCTGGAAATGGATGTTTTTGGAAAAATCCAATGAAATTTATTTTGTTGACCGAGTATCTTGTATAATTCAAAGTTACGTAATTTTACAAACATTTCCTGATAGAGAAGAGCAATTATTACGTATGCTATTTTTGTTTTTGTCTTCACGAACATTTTCTGCAAAATTCTATTTATAAACGTATTAACGCTCATTATAAGAGGAAAATGGAATATTCAATCAATGAGTTGAAGTGAGTAATTTGCTCAAGACCGGTATATCATGTAATACCAAACGCTTGTGTATATTGTAATGGTACTAATGGAGTTTTTGAAATTGATGTGAACAGTCATATTCCTATATTACCTTATTAGATAAAGCTGTTTTAATCATTTTTGTATTAACTATAAAAAATAACTAACTTTACAAATTTTTAATTTCATTAAACTACTATTTTAACTGCACCAATTTTTTCCAGACTTTTTCTCGGTCTTGTCGAAAAGAGATTTACCCATCTTGTTGAAGAGTTGCTCGAGGGCAACCTGTTCCAAAGAAAGGCAAGAAAACCACGCCCTCTAACTATCGCCCAATTTCCCCGCTCGAGCGATTGCGTTGGATACTTCGCAGGCATTCGACAGAGTTTGGCGTGTGGGGTTACTCAACAAACTGCCGGTTTTCGGACTGCCAGCGGTTCCCTGTAGCTGGCTTGCCAGTTTCCTTTAGAACCCATCTCTGCACGTTGCAGCTGATGGACTCAACTCAGACACATTCACCATTAATGCGGGAGTGCCTCAGTGCGCAATACTTTCACCAACACTCTTCCTCCTCGATATTAATGACCTGCTGACCGAAACCAATAATCCTGCAGATTACAGTCACCTAATTTAGATCAGAAAGACCTTTACCAGTGACTGGTACTGTAGGTACAGATTACAACAATTAATTGGGGCGACAGGAAAATGATAACCATTGAAGAACATCAAATTTTATGTGTCGAATCTTTGACTTTGGATGTTAAGTGCAACTGAGAGGTATAAAGCAACGCAATCTCTTGCTGCTGACCCAGCAGAATTAGGTGGCGAACATAATAAAAAGCATTTGTTAGGTGACGAAACCTACCGCAGTAGCCTCTCAGTCGTTAAGCTTCAGGTACAATCTGCAATCAAGCAAAGGACAGGTAGCGCCATTCATAGTTTTTAAGGATTGAAAACAAAATTAGTTTCTAGTCTACGAAGGATAACCAGCATGTGTTGTGTACTTTCATCAGCTTCTCTACAGCGTGGTAATAATGTTATTGGTCTGTAATTAGATGAGATTGTCCTGTGTCCCATTTAAGAAAGAAGACACTTTGATAAACTTTAGAATGGACCGAAAGTTTCCATGCAGATCATAATCAGAAATTTTCCAAAATACAGGGTTATTGATCATATTTTGACCAATAGATAACTTTTTATAAAAAAAAGAAATCATTTTCCAGCTTAAAGCCTGAACAATCTATACCTCATTTAATGACAGAACTGGATTAATCCAACGTAATACCTAAAACGGAGTTTTGTCCACAATACCGAAACGCGCGTCGAGTGCAATAATTCTGTTTCGGTATTGTGGATAAAACTCCGTTTTAGTGCATGTTACCGAAGGTTCCAAACCCCAAAATAGCAACGTAACACCTACAAGCATGCGATATTTATAATTACATTTTCAATGGATTTGCCTCAATCTTTCAAAGTTAATAAATATAGTACCACGAGAAATTTTGGAGTTTCCGATTTACAAGCAATAGTATATCATATTAGTAAAACCACAAATGAATTTTCTTTGTTTGCTTTCAAAGCAAATTAAATCTGGGTTCTTGAATATCTGTGACCAGAACATTACAATTAATTATCAACCTGATTCAATGATTTTCGACTCGGTTGTTAGCGTGATTTACACGCTTGTCAATTTCCTTCGTCATGCTATTTTACTCTAATACTTCTGAAACGATAATATCAGAAAAAAATATATGGCGAGATTGCCGACATGAAGCAAGTAATGCCGCTAAAACGAAATATTTAATTTTTTTTTTTAATTAGAGCGTTCTTCTAAAAAGAATATTGGGCTTTGTCAAGTATCCCAACAATGAGCCGATAGGCCTAACAACTACACACACACAAAGAAAATCAATTATTATATGGTCGTAAACTGGGGCTACATTGACCAAATTTTGTATTTTAAATAATATATTTTCGCTATTATTTGGAAGTGTTTGATATATTGCTGACGGAACAGCATAAAAACAACCACGGTGAACTTTAGGCCCTCTTACTACTCAATTCTATCTTCACATTATACTGATTTTCTCGGCTTAATAATTTTGAGGGGAGGGGGGTGAATCTGACGCTAGATATCGGCAAGAACATGAGTGGACGATAGTCCGTCCTGCAAGCACCACCGGCATGCCGTAGCAGATGCAAATGCCTGTTAACGCGACAATGAGCTCTGTCTCCAGCTTCACGCATAGCCCGACAATGCACTGTGCTTCCAATAGGAGCCCAGACTTCCTCATTCCTGGAGTACTCCGGCATAGATCCTTGGTCCGCACATTCATTCGGCTCATTAGGATGATGGCGGTTCTATTGTAGGGCACAACTATTATAAGCCCAGACCCCACTGGATGCATTGCACACTCCTGTCGTGCCAGACGATCGGCCTCCTCCCCGAAATATATGAATAGCATGTTTGGCCAAGGCTCCCAAGACGACCCTACACTCGGACACTAGAGCACAATAATTATTTCTATCAGACTCAAAAGCCAGCGAGCAGTTCTGATGTCTGAACAGATGTAGATATATTTCCCTCTGAAGGCTCTTAGCAGATTTTCCTATAGGCATTTGAGTATCGCGTATATTGCGGCCTGGAACACGGTTGCATAAGTCCCAAGAGCGAAAGCATGTCTCGTCCCTATGGTTTTCCCATACACACCCGCTCCAGTACTTGCCTAATATTCAAAGATGCAGCTTGTGTGCGTGCTCAGATAACAAAGTATTGGCTATAATATCCATAAATTCCTTTCTCCTTGGAACACAGGTTAAAAATACTATTCAACATTAAATACATACTGTATTGATGGCATCTTATTTCAAGTCGTCATATTATAATATGTCTATCAGACTATCCAGCTATCAGCTTCATTCCATCTTCACCAGCTGAACCTGGTATTTTGGGACTCATTTGAGTTACCTATGTTTGGTAAGTGGTGACTGATAGATATAGTTGCGTCTTGTGGGAGATGATACGACGCCTTGGATGGCGTGCAGGTTATGTAGCTCAGATTCGGGATCGATCTACGTCAGGTGAGAGGAGATTAAAGAGAAGGCACTTCAGTTATAAATAATAACATTGTCTATTGATCAAAGACTTGATAAAATGGTTTATAGTTCTTTGGTCACTATTTTATAATATAGTTTTTGTAAGAGTTGAGTTGTGTTTTATTTATGGTTAGCTTTGACTTAACTCCACTCAGAGTTTACACTTTGACAAATTTATCGTAGATTTGGCTTTTTACCACTTTAGATGGGTACTAACCTGAGTTTACGCACATGTGTGCTGCGAAGAACCCTACGCACGTGTGGGCTTGCAAGGAACTGGTTTAGGTGAGAGACAAAGTCTGCTGAACTGATGATTCGCTTGAGTTTCTATATAATAAAATGAGCTGATCGTTGCACGTTTAAGGTTTGTAGTCTCTTGCGTTGAACACTAGCGTTGTTTATAATTTGTCTCGAATGTTTACATAATATTTTCCAAGTTTAAGTTTAAACTTAGGACAGGGTGATATTTACGTAGCAGTTTATGCATTTTAGTAGCTCACAATGTCTTGGGCACATATCATCGTAGTGTTTTTCTCTTTCTTCCTCATACCTTCAGTTATTAAAGTATTTTGTTTTATCTTCGCAATTGTAGCTTCACTGCAGCATGCTATAATACATCTAACATTCCAGTGCATTTTGTGATTATTTACGATCCAGGGTATTTTGTTATTGTTTATCACATGTAAGTTAGGAAGTAGAGTTTCACTATTTTCGAGCTTTAGACTGTAACTTTCTGGACAAATATGTGTATGCATATATAAGACCTCTGTTATTTTTCCCAATATTCGATGTCCCAGATATATTTTATTTTAAAATTAGGGGCATTAAAACTAAACATACCTAGGTGCTAATGCCTGCTTTGTTTACAATAATTACATAGAGGACACGCTTATCTGACAGAAACTAAAGAAACAGTTAAATTGTCTCTTTTAGCATCAATCTGCTAATAGTATAAACACATTCATAATTAGAAAGCGATATACCTACTTGCTAGATAATTTTACGAATATACAACATTTCTATTCCCGCCATTTTTTTTTTAATTGAAATGGATATTTTTCAAGTTGGTGTTGTCCATTAGCAGTGTATGACAACGTTAGCTGACATTATTTCTCATATCAACCTCATTTTAAAATTAAAGGCTTTATATATCTAACAATTTCAGAAGAAGCGTCATAAGTATTCTTGTTAACGAACTCATCGAGTATATAGTATGAACATTTTTGGTTCTTGGTTTTAAACATACTTATAGGCCCGAATTTCTGTTCTACGAATTTTTATTTATTTATTTATTTATTAATACATTCACAATATAGGTCGGGAAGACATCTGTTTCGTCAGTACAGCACAGTAAAAAATAGTTTAAAAACCTTAAAATACAGAGAGAACAATAAACCACAAATGACAAAAGACTAAAAGTAGAACTTAACTTCTCTAAAATCATGCGAGAATAATTCATTCATATTATAAAATTATTTTTCCACAAGCAATTTGATTAAAACCTTTTTGAACTTAGTCAAAGACTGAATTCTTCTCACATTAACAGGCAGGTGGTTATACATTTTCAATGGCTCTACAAAAGAGCTATTGCAGTTAAATATAGTCTGTGAGCAGGGAGTCTAAGCCTTTCACTGTCTCTAATAGGATATCCATGAGGCTGCTGAGAGTTTGACACAAATTCTTTAATGTGTTTTCTAACATATAATGAACATTGGAGAATATAAATAGAAATTTTTACGAGCGTAAAAAACACAAACTTGAGATTCATTATAATACACGATTTTCAATAAGATACAAATTCATGATCAATAAAAATGCAGCATCGCAGCACTTTGTTGATAATAAGAATATCAGCACGGATATGAAATTTGAGATTTTTGTTACATTTATAAGAAATTCTGCAGATCTAGCATTTCCCCCAAGAAGCTATAATCATTATGAAAACGCACCTCCCATTTCGTGTTCAATGAAAACTTGAAAAACATCCGTGAAAGATTAAACTTTTTGAAGAGTTAGCTAAATTATACAGTACTTCCCTCCAAGTGATCCATCTTTGTAAAGACTATAAAAAATTCTATCGTAAAGAACTAAAAATACCAAAAAACTGTTCAATGATAGCACATTTATTACCCCAAATCCATTAGGAATTTTGTTAAAATAACACCAATCTTATAATAGAAAAAAAACTTGAAGCGCCACAGTGATTTTCGCCCAATTGCCTTGCTTCCAATAATCTCCAAAGTCATGGAACGCGTAGTAAATCAGCAACTCCTCAAGTACCCCGAGACCAATAGAATAATTAGCAATAACCAACATGGCTTCCGCAAACAGAGATCGACAGGAGATATATTGGCTTATGTCACTTATATATGGAGTAAGGCAATTGAGAACTACGGAGAATCTCGAGCGATTGCGTTGGATATTTCGAAGGCATTCGACATAGTTTGGCATGACGGACAGCTCAACAAACTGCCGTCCTTCGGACTGCCAGCGTCTCTCTGCAGCTGACTTGCCAGTTTCCTTAAGAACCGGTCTCTGCACGTTGCAGTTGATGGACAAATTCACCATTGATGCGGGAGTGCTTCAGGCCACAATACTTTCACCAACTCTGTGCCTCATCTATATTAATGACCTGCTAACCAAAACCAATTATCCTGTTTACAGTTTTGCAGATGACAGTCTCCCAATTTAGATCAAAAACACCTTTACCAGCGACTGAGACTTATCACCGCAGACAGGAGCAGATTACAACAATTAATTAAGATTTGGAGAAAGTTCGAACTTGGGGCGATAGGAATTTGGCAGGATCGACCATTTCTTCATCCTCGTCAATCGGACTACTGGGTGTCTCGGTCAACAGAAGTATGTCCTGGCATGACCACGTTGCTAACATCGCAAAATCAGCCTCACAGAAGCTTAATGCGCTATTTCGCGACAAAAACTATGTATGAAGCAGCAGCTGCTCTTGCTATACAAAGCGCAGATAAAATCGTGCTTACACATCTGAGGTGCCGCACCTAAGCACACCCTAAAGCTGCTGGTTCCGTTCAGAAGAGAGCTGTGCGTCTCGTCGGCGACTCGGAGTTGATCCGAGATCATCTGGAACAACGCAGACATGTGGCCGAGATCTCCCTATTTTACAGATATTTTCATGGCAGATGTTCCCAAGATTTGGCCCGCATCATTCCGTGTCAAGCAACGCCTGTTAGACGGTCACGACAGACTGTAAGAGCGCACATGTTTGTCGTACAACTGGAAATACTTAGAACGTCGCTTTACAATGACTCTTTTTTCTGGCGCACTGCATCACTGTGGAAGTCACTCCCAGGACATCCCTAAATACAACCTACAACTATTCAAGAACCATACCCTAGACAAGAATATTATGAAAATTATAGATCACAGGTATTTAGTAAGTAAGGTAAGTAAGGTACGTATGACACTAATTTACCAAAATAAACATCAGGATCCCAATTAAATTATTGATTTAAATATTAAAAACCTTCACTAACACTCCAAAGACAATTAATTATATCTCAAATTAATTTGAAGTTATCGTATTGCCCATAAACTAATTAGAAGATTCTCTTATAATGTATTTCACCTATATTATCAGATTATTAAATCAAAGCAAAATAAGATACTAAGTTTTAATCCATGTCCTATAACGTTAATATGTATAACCAGTGATATATGAATATATAGATCTAGCGGGTATGTATCTACGATTAAAACGAATTGAGCTCAGTTCGATTCCTACATCAAGGCAAAATATCAAAGTTGCAAATTGCAGTTATGTGAAAGAAATTACTGCCACGAGCCTTACAGCCAATTTCAGTAAAAATAATTCCAATTAACTATTCTGACGTTAAGAATATAAATTCTCTACTTGAAATAATATCAGATAAGTATCTCCACAGCAACTATGAGAGTAGCTCAGATCCGGAATCGATCTACGTCAGGTGAGAAGAGATGATAAAGAAAGCACTTCGGATAATCAATATCAACGTTTGGTCAAACTTAACGAGAAAGGATTAACAATGTTTATTGGTCAGAAATGTTGATAAGATTATATTATACCCAAGTACTAAGGTGCGCATGCCTTCTGGATTGAGGTATATTTATTAATTGTTTATAAGTCTTTGATCTCTGTTTTATAAATATAGTTTTTCTTAAGGGTTTGTGTTGTGTTTCATGTATAGTTAGTTTGGGTTAGATTCACTTAAATTTCCACTTAGAGTTTGCATATTGAACTTCACTGATTTTTACTTTGAAAATTATTTTTTAATAAATCTCCTGTAGATTCGACTTGTAATACTGAAGGAAGGCAACCCCCGAGTCCGTGAGCAATGTGCTCTAGCAAGTCGACTCAGGTAAGGGAATTGAGCCCGCGTGCAATGTGCTCGAGCAAGACGACTCAGGTAAGGGAACCGAGTCCGCGGACAATGTGCTCGAGCAAGACGACTCAGGTTTTTAGGTGAGACACAAAGTCTGCCGAACTGAAGGCTCGCTAGCGTATTTATATCATAAAATCTGCTGAGCGTTGCATGTTTAAGGTTGATAATCGCTCGCGTTGTTTATAGTTTGCCTTTAATGCTTATATAAAAATTTCCAAGTTCAAGTTCAAACTTAGTACATGGTGATATTTATTTAGTAGTTTATGCATTTTAGTAGTTCACAATATCACAGGGCTTAACAAATTAGAACTGTCATGAGAGAGACACATGCTAATATATCCGATTGGTTTCCTAGTAATCAGCTCAACTTAAACGAAGCAAAAACAGAATCAATATACTTTTTAATGAGGGATTTGGAGGAAATGAACTTGCCAGAATCTATCAATTTTTTAGGACTGAAAATTGAAAGTAAGCTAACGTGGAATGCCCAGATTGATTAGCGGTGTAAAGGTGTTGCTCCCAGTGTAGGTAAATGAATTGAGGAGATTGGTGGATCTTGTTTCGGAGAGTGTGCTATTATAGCTTTGCCGTGCCCTCATTAAATCCAAAATTTCTTATACATTAAGTTGGGGTCATGGCCCTTATAATAAACGCTTATCTGAATTACAGAGAAAGGCGTTAAATGTGATGAATAACTTAAATTACAGAGATTATTGTAAGAATGCCTTAAAAAAATTAACAGTTTTGCAAATTCCATCTAAATGTATGTATTAGTTTCTTGAGTGGAACTAAATTAGATAGTGTGAAACATATTGATAAAATGGTTTACTCTTATTGTTTTGTATAGTGGGGCCAGTGGGGTCGCCTTTAAATTTCATATTTGTATTTCCTAATAATTATTATTAATAATATTCGGTCAATAGCAAAGATTGCCATGCTTTGACGACATATATTTTAAAGATACCACTCACCAGATATTTGACTGATATATAACTAATGCCCAACAAATAAACAATCGACTTATACAAGCGGTTTTCTTTTTGGTGCTGCCCAAATTTTGTTTTTTAATCTTTTAATAAATGTTATGCCATTTTAGGATTTTCTCCACTTCCTGAGAATTCCAGATCTAAATTGGAAAAAATAGATTATTAAAACAAATATACCTGTATTTCATACAGAACCTTCACGAAAAGTGTTCGTCAATAGTTAATTTATTGCCATTCGTTCTTGACGATAATTAGACGTCTAGCCAAAAAATAATAATTTATTATAAACGCATATATATGTTGATTTTAAGGTGATATTTTAAGATTCAGGGACGATGATGATATTTCCGTTTACTTTCCCATATCATCCATAGAAGAGAATGTCCAATAATCGACCAAAAATTCAAATTTATTAAGAGTTTTCAAGGTTCTAAAGCTTAGCACGCCAAAAAAATACTAGAATGTGCGTTTAAGTATGGGTGAGCATATTGGTCCATTTATTAACTCCCACAGTTTTTAAACTAGAAATTACAAGACAAACATTAGAATTTGTTCTAAGTAAGCATTTAGCTCCTTCATATGATATTGATAACAAAGTTTCGGTTAAGACTGCTTAGAAAAATACCAAATTTTGAATAAGTCATAAAGTAATATTAAAGAACACGTTAAAACTATTTTGACAGTGTAATGAAATTACATGGTAATTAATCGCAATAAAAATCCAATCTATTTGATTGAAGGATTGAAGGATTCATGTCAAATATACATGGATATTTTCAAAAGCAAGATTTGAAAGCAATTTTGTCAATTTTTAAAGTATATTTAACCGTATTACGAATTATGAGGGTGGAGGGTGAAGTTCTTAAAGATAAAAACTATCTTAATCCCATTGTATGCAAAATGGGATTACCCATGTCCGAGAGAACTATAAAAGGGATGATAGAAGACGTTGCTGAACCTAATGTGATTATTTTTAAGCCAGAAATGACATGAAATCGCATTAGCAATCCAAGCAGCTCTTAAAAATTCTTAGTTTTTATGTGGAAACATTGCAGTATTGAAACTAATAAATTTATGATTTCGATTTTTTTAAATTTAAGCTAACATTGGCCCGCTTCAAAACACAAAACTCATGTAAAAACGGCGCGGCGCCTTCACCATCTTGTCAAATATTTCTGTTAATTTTGTCTTAAACCACCACCACCAACTAGTGGTAGGTCGATGGATTCGATAGTACAGTAGTTCAGTAGATGTGCCCTGAAAATGTGAAATGAAGAATAACTAAATCAAATCAATCAAATCAAAAATGCCAATATAAGAATAAATATAAATATATTAATTCTATACTTATGGGCGGAAAATTACAAAGGTGCTTTTTGAAAAAAATAACAGGCTTTATAATTTTTTCAAGTTGGTAAAATCATTAAATATGAATGTTTTGGGAATTTTTATGGGGCAAAACCAAAGACATATAAAAAAAGAAAAGACGGAGTAGGTCATTCATAAATTATCAAATGTTTGCATGCCAACATTAGAAATATTAACGTGAAGAGGGGATAAAATAAAGAATGGAAAGATATGAAGATGGCGGTCGAAGCGCGCCAAAGATTTCATTTTTGTTTCATTTATGTACGCCCACAATGACGCGCCTGCACCATATGTTTCTCCAGGCGGGCGGAGCACCATAGGCGTAACATTTTAGGGGACATTTGTTTAAAGTTAAGATAACATTTAAATAAGCCTGCTGTCAAGCAGAAAATAATAAGCCATCACAAAATGAATATGACTAGACACAAAAGAATAAGTAAAAAAACTAAATTTTTAGTCACAGTTCGGGAAAAACCCAATTTACGTTTAATTGATAATTGATTAGGGGATTAATAGAATCGAATATTTATTAACGCTTTTAGCATATACAAAAAAGAGACACAAAATACTGCACAAAAACTTGCAACTATTTAACAAGTAGTAAATAAATTATTAACAATAAAAAATAAAATATATATTCAGTATTATTTCATATCATTTGTAATAATATAATTACCTAGATGGTAAACAACAAAAGAAAATATATAATCACCCAGATTAAAGCTCACAATCAGTTAGGTCTTGTAAGATTGCATAACATTTTTTTTTATTTTAATACATGTGATATTAAAGAAATCTATATTTTTTATTTCTATTTTCATTTGCCAATTTTGATATTCGACATAATGGAGTATTTACACCGTAGTTAGTCCTATGACATGTAAGAAATGTGTGTGAATTTCTAGGAGATCTTTGTGGACGATAGAGTAACACCAGCTGCAGTAATTCCAGAGAATTGATCATATTATTATTTATTTTAAATAGAGTACAATATTAAAAAGTTGCATAATATCATTATAGTTACATTATATGTTATACCCAATTTATATGCAATAAATCTCAGATTTTGTTTGCACTCTTTCAACTTCATTGTTACTAGTAGAATAGTATGGACACCATACTGGAACTGCATATTCCACTACAGATCCAACAATAGCACAAAATAAATCTTGCAACATATATTATTGAAATCTTTCAAAGTGCGAATCATAAAACCTAACATTTTTAATGCACTGTTTACAGCCATCTGTATACGATCCAAAAAGCTTAATTTAGAATCAAACCAAATGCCTAAGTCCGTAACCAAGAAGATTCTTTCTAAATTAGCCGAATTAACATTATAAGTGCAATGGATAAGATTATTTTTCCTAGTAAAAGAAGTAACTCTACATTTTTCGACATTTAAGTATAAACAATTTTCATTACACCATTCAAAAAGTTGATCGATGTCATGCTGCAAATCTTCTGTATCTTTTAAACAATTTATAATTTAATAGAATTTAAATCCGGACGTTTAAGATAGAGAGATTCGATTTGTATTTTTAAGGCTATCCATTGCTGCCAAAAAATGGTAAAATGTATAAAAAAAATTGACAGCTAACAGTACTTAAAATTTATATGGCAGAATAGCTCCTAAAAAGTTAAGAGGGAAAGTTCGAACCGTAATTCTGTAACTGTTTGGGTTTTATGACATGTCAAAGATGAAAAATTGTCACTTTTAAAAACGCCTCCATGTTGTATTGAATGGTAATAGAACCGTCTAATATTATGAAATCATAACGTACTCAATGATACGACTGAAATGAGGTATCGCAAGACACATCTTTTTATTTAAAAGTTCCAACATGGCGCTCGTCCGCCATTTTAACCATTGCTATTTGGTACGCCTACATTTTGTAACAAACAAATGAGCGTTTTAAAAGTTAGTAAGGGGGCAAGGAGGTACATTAAAGACGCGCACTGTTTTCTCATATACATGCTTTTAATATGACGACCATCAACTGTTCTTTTTTACAGCAATGTGTAAAAATAGATTAGATCTTTATTTGCATAAGGAAATTCCAATAGTATATTGTGCAACTCATGTTGAAAATAACACTTTTCACGCGAGTGTGAAGTTTGATGGCACGAGCTGTAGGCGAGTAACATAAATCACACGAGTGTCAAAAGTGATTTTCACACGCGCTGCATACTATATTTTCTCTTCGACTGCAAATAATATTGATATTATATAATATTTATTATAATATTATATCAAGCATCTTGTCTTTAAATTAAAATATTTATAGTTTACAAAGACCATACAAATACTTCAACAGCAATTTGTTTAACTAGTTGATGAGTAGGTATTGAGATGCCAGGGCTGGGACGACGCCCTACCCGGGGCGTCCTTTTAGGGTTTCGCCCTTAGTTTTTGGAGTTATTCTCTTCATATCTTTGGAAAAGGCGCCATTCACCGGCGGTCTCCTCTTATGGCTTTGCCCTCTATCGGGGAACCCATTTTTTACATATTCGGAAAAGGGAGCATCCGGGGATGAAGAACTAAATTGGGGCTCCTTTAGGCCAAAAGCCCTGAAATGGGGCCCCTGGTACGGGGCCCATCTTTCACAAATTTTAAAGTGGGGTCCTCGGGGGGGGGCGAAGCTTTTAAATGGGGCCCCCGATGTGGGATCCTCATATTTGACACATTTGGAAAAGGGGTTCCCCTCCGGGGGGCGAAGCCTTAAAATGATGCCCCAGGGGGGCGAAACCCTAGAAGATTCCAATTTCCACAATTTTTCAAAAAGGAGCTCCTAGGGGGGGGGTGTGAAGCCCTAAAATTGGGCCCCCTTTTTTAGAGATCTGGGAATGGGACTTCTGATGGCGAAGCTCTAAAACGGAGACGAAGCCCTTTAATCTACATACCCGGATAAGTATACTTTGCACACGATGTTTGAAATGTCCAGTTTTCAAGAGCAGTTGTTAGTGCGTTTTTATCTATTTTCAGGGCAGTCGTAGAAAATAGTTATTTGTTTTACTATGCAGCAAAGTAGTAGATTGACTGCCGCGGCTGATAGTTCATAGCCGAGCGTAGCGAGGCTAGGAATTCAGCTAAGGTTGTCAATCTACTTTGCTGCCGAGTTGAACATGTAATTTTTTCTCGGATTGTTTATAATTATATATGTATATTGTATATTTGCAAATTATTACAATTCCCACAATCTTCTTGTTTTTCCTGTAGTGATAAATTAAAATTTGATAGAAATCGCAATTGTTGGAACGGTTGGTTGCTATGGAAATGTATATGTCCATAATAATTATAGTTTGACAACTTATGGCAAAACGTTTCATTCCCATGGAGACTAATTATTTTGCTGCCTAGGCAGCAAAGTACTCACTTTGCTGCCAAGGCTGGAAAAGTAATACTTTGCTGATTGATATGTGTCTGCAAAATTAATATTTGCTGTCAATCGGAGAAAAAAGTATTTTCCGTTCGCCTTTTTTAGACTTCTGCAAAATTTTTAATAATAGCAACTAACGTGTTTTCTTTTAGTTTGTACAACCGCAGTTTATGCCTATCCTTATATTTTTTAGTTTGCATTAAAACTAAAACAATGTTATACATTTTACACTCATAAAGTTTAAAAGTTTGATGATTATAGCTCGAAAACGAAATGTCTCTGAAAAACATGAGTTTAAAGCCGGTATCAACGTTCCAAAATATAGTTAACTACCTAAAAATTGTTAAAAACGTTGAGCGTAAGTACAAATGCAATTTTAAAATATTTTTTTCAATCCTAGCAATGCACGCCTCTGCTTCATAATCAGAGTTCCAGTTTTTCTGCTATTCGGATTGACTTCGTATATACTATACGATTATGAGTTTGTTTCAAAAACATATAAAAAACAACAAACCGATACGGAAAAAACGCCGGGAACATAGCGGCCAGTTTCTTATAGATGAGTGGCACCTACGCAACGTTGTCGGTATGTGCAAAAAGAGGGAGTACCGCTGATTTCGTGACCAATGTGAAGTGGTGAAGTAGTGACGTAGGGCCCAGTTTACATATCGTTTCTAGCGGAAAATAGGGTAATTTTTCAGTTTAATAACAATTGTAATTTTCTAACAGTATATTAAGATACTAGTTTTAAAAGACCATATTTTATCGCACGAGCACGAAACGTGCGAGTGCGCTAAATGTCTTTTAAAACGTGTATTTTATACTAGTTTTTCTATTTTGCATGCTTTTTAATAAAAAACATTAATTATTTATTCAAGTCGCGATCAAAAGTTGGACGGGCATCTTGTCACTTTTGACGTATGTATTATTAGGAATCCCATTCAAAACGGTGTCGAAATTTTTGCTAGTGAGCATTGACATTAAACAATTTTGTTAATATCATAGCAAGCAGTCAACAAAAATAGTGATTTGCGTATCGAAAAGACTTCTTTATGATACCAAAATAGAAACAAATGTTTTTTTTCTTTATTTAGACACTTTGAAAAGACGCTTTTGACCATTAGAATGTTGCGCAATTGTTTGGTTATCCCACAAAAATGACCCAATGTTCGGCTATTAAGGAGCTTAAATGTAAATATTAGGAAATTTTCGGCATCTGACGCACAATGTTACCAAAGGTTTCACCTTTTCTTACGGGGTAATTCGATTCGGGGGCTTAACCAACAAGAACTAATCCGAGCTAACCCAAATTAATGTAAAAAATAAATGTTCAACTACACGTATAATAGCCCTCCGCTCGCTTCGCTCGCTCCGGGGCGCAACCACACAAAATTAACCCAAACAAACTCAAAGCATGCGCAATATAAAAAAATTGTCAGTCAAGAATGCAAATATAAGTTTTTTTTTATCTTGGGCATGCCTTGGGTTACTTTGGATTAGTTTTATTTGGTTGCGCTCCCGAAGCGAGCAAAGGACCATACGTACAACCATTTTCTAACATTTCGGCTCCTCAAAAGTCGAACTTTGGGGCTTTCTTGTGGGATAACCAAACAATTGGGCAACATGTTAATGGTCAAAAACGCCTTTTAAGAATGTCTAAATATCATGATTTCAGTATATTGTATTCGTTGCTTGGCAACATGCAATAACTGTACGTACAATATTTCCGTCCTAGGACGGGAATATAACATTTCTGTCCTATTTAAACACCTTGTTTGTCAGATCTGGCGTTTATCAAAAGCAAGATTTAGTTGTAGTTTCCGTAGTTACGTAATAAACTTCGCTCGATTCAAAACTTGATATTATATTGAGTTTAAATTTAAAACACCGTTTTTATTTAGAGTAATATTTGGCTCTATTTTTATAAATACGTATTCTAATTATTAATATGCGTATGTGCAACTCGTAGGAAAAGCACATTCCTTGACTTCTGTGTTGTTGGCCTCGGCTGCGCCTCGTCCAGCAATTACCACAATCATCCAGGAATGTTTTGCTTTTCCTTCTAGTTACACAATATACTGTTTTACAAAATTCCATTTGTTGTTACACTGAAAATTTATCAAAAATAGGTATCACTTAATATTTTTTTTGTGTTTTCTATTTGATTCAAGATTTGTATTATAAATGTTTATATATTATAATCTGCACGGTATACTTTAAAGCGAAAATTATATATTTTGACATGTTCTATTTTCTAATAAATGTAATTTTTCTGTTACGTTATTAAAAACAAGCTGTCGATTTTCATGATACAGACATACTCTTAAATGTTATCGGCAACAACGCCTCAGGAGCGGTAAGTAATATAGTTTGCCAAATGAAAGAACCTGGACGGAAAGAATGCGGGCAAAAAATGTCCTCGCATATTTAGATGCTGCCACATTTTTTTCCCAATAATCCTAATTTATTTTCTGTCTAGTTTCCTATAGTGAATTTACATATTTAAATTTCTTACTTGAATACTTAATTTTGTTATTTTCCTTAATACTACTGTCTTCTATTATTTACTGTTTTATTTACACAGGGAAATACGGAATACGGAATAAGTATACTATAATATTTATAATGTTTATATTTTATTCGCCTTCAAGCTATTTAAAATACGCGACAATAGGCAACAGTGCGACGTTTACTTGATTTTTAGTGGGGAGGCAGTTTAGTGATTGGTCGCAGGATATATTAAATACACTTTGACCCTAGACCAACACCTAATTTTTTTACATATTTTAAAATTTCGGCAGCGACTTGCTTTAGCCATTGGCGTGGAAATTACCGATGCCGAACTGTGTGGCTATTTATATTATTTGGTTTGTAGGGTCTGGTGATATATAGGTTCTGTCGATTTTGCAAATTCTCTTTTTTCACTAAAAAAGGGGTGCCCTATATAGTAGTTTAAGCCAAAAAAGTCGGAAGATCCGCTACATTTGAACCGAAAAAATGCCCTCAAAGTTCGAGTTTTGACACAAATTTTCAGCACCACTTCACAAAACCACTAGAAATATAGAAAAAACACATCTGAAAATCAATTGTCGGGTGAAAATATTAACTAGGATACATTTGCGTCGAACGAGAGACCTCCGTGTTGTTCGGGTCCTAATTTAAAGCGACTCATAGCCATAGCCCCATTAAACAAAATTAAATTTTACTTGTAAATATCTATCCTCCTTTTTACAGTCAACTGTCACAATAGCAAAAACAAAGATTTTTAAGAAGGCACACTGTTGCCAGACGTTTACTGTAGTTTCGTTAGCAAAATTCATTAGAAAAATGGTGCGCTATAAGCGCAGCTTATTCACTACCAGCTATACTCGACGCGCCGAACAGATTCACCAAACACGGAAAACACGGATACAATAATTCTTCTTATTTTATGATTCCATTGATTCTAAACATAGGAACTTTCATTAACACACTCTATTTTTATTTTTTGTATTATGGATAAGAAAAATCGAAATGAAAAACAAAACATTGGGTCGATTCAATCATAAAATAAGACGAATTGTTTCCGCGATTGGTGAATCTGTTCGGCGCGTCGAGTATAGTCATCTTGCGGCGGCATCCTTTGATTTGGGAAAGTCAATAACCAAGTTTTGCAAATTTTAGAAGAGGGTCATGACTTAATATTGTTTTAAACGCCTGGGCATCTGAATAATACTTTAAATTAAAATATGCGTTTTCTACTACCGTGCGTAAAGTACTCACTTTACGCACTCTCTAAGATTCGTAAAATAGGCTTTTTTAATGTGCAGTGCGTAAAATAAGTTATTTTACGTACTAGTGCGTAAAGTAAATCTGACATATTTTGTGACATTAAGGGCAATGCGTAAAATAACATATTTTATGCACTAGTGTGTAAAATAATGTATTTTACGCACTAGTGCGTAAAGTAATTTAATAATATTTTTGTTTTTTCATATATTTTTCGGTAGTAGAAAAAATTTTGTATGCTACTCATGTGTAAAGTACCCTTTTTATTCAATTTCATTGAATTTTTTTTATCAATATTCCCATTCATAAAAAAAGGTTCACTTTACACACTTGTTGCATAAATAACTATTTTATCGTCTAAAATCCGTTCAAAAACGATTTTAAAACGCACAATTGTATAAAAATCTGAAATTTCCGAGCCTCTCAGGGCGATAGCCGAGGCTTCGGACGAATTTGTCATGTATTTGGAAGCGAAAATTCATTTTAAATTGAACTGTGGAACTGAACCGCTAAGGGCGCAGTGCCCGACACTCCAACTTTCCGATTTCGATAGAGTTGACTAGCTGGTAGTGAATAAGCTGTGCTATAAGTGTCTCTACTCTTTTTTTTATTTAGGTGAACGATTTTTTTTATTGCAGTAGCACATCCTATATTGCTCGACGAGCGGTGTGTGTGCGAAGATGTTGATTAACACGGTTCTTGAATAGTTAGCTTGGGGAACAGATGTCCTGGGAGCATATTCGCATGTAACAGGTAAGATGTCCATACGGCAATGCCGATCGTTTCTTCATATGTGACGTGCACGATAGCATTTAGTCAGATGTCGTGACTGTTACATAGAATCAACAAATAAGTCTTCAATTATTTTAACGCTTCATGCATTGGCCTCCGCTCGCTTCGCTCGCTACGGGGGCTCAACAAACAGAAACTAACGAAGTGCTAACCAAAACCAACTCAAAATAAAAAAAAAATAAAATAAAAATTTTGGGTTAGTTTTGGTTAGCATCTGGTTAGCTTCTATTTGTTGAGCCCCCGTATAGGGAGCGAAGCGAGCGGAAGGCCATGCATGAAGTGTTTAAATAATTGAAGACTTTTTGTTGATTCTATGTAACAGTCACGACATCCGACTAAATGCTATCGTGCACGTCACATATGAAGGAACGTTCGGCATAGTGGAATGAACATCATGCTTGTTACATCCGAATATGCGTCCTGGGAGTGAGTTCCACAGTGATGCAGTGCGCCAGACAAAGAGGTTCTTGTAAAGCGATGTTCTAGGTGTTTTCAGTTGTACGGCGAACCGGTGCGCTCTTGCCGTCTCTCGTGACTGTCTGACAGGCGTTGTCAGGGGCGGGATAAGGCGGGCCAAATCCTGGGAACATCTGCCGTAAAAGTATCTGTAAAACAGGGATTTCTCGGTCACATGTTTGCGGTGTTTCAGACTATCCAGCTTCCCGGTCAACTCCGGGTCACCGACGGGACGCACAACTCTCTTCTGAACGGAATCCAGTAGCTTTAGGGTGTGCTCTGGCGTGGCACCCCAGATGTGTGAGCAATATTCTAAGCACGGTCTTATTTGCGCTTTGTAAAGCTGCTGCGGTGTGTACACTTTTGTTGCGAAATAGCGTACCAAGCTTCTGGGAGACTGATTTTGCGACGTTAGCATCGTGGTCATGTCAGGACATATTGCTGTTGACCGAGACCCCCAGTAGTCCGAATGAATGAAGATGAAGGGATGGTCGATCCTGCCATAATGATATCATTGCCCGCCGTATGGTAAACGTGGCTGCTTGGTTGATTGTTCAATGTGCATTTGCATCCATTCATCAGAATAAAAGAGACACTCATTCGATTACACTATTCCTTTGTATGTATATATTCGTCAAATATTTCACTTCATACATGGCCCTCCGCCCGCTCCGGGGGCGTAACCAAACAAACCTAACCCAAACTAACCCAAGACATTCCCAAATGAGGAAAACAAACTAAAAAATATTTGCATTTTCGACTGACAAATTTCAATTTTTTTTTAATTTCCGGGCATGCCTTGGGTTAGTTTTGTTTGGTTGCGCCCCCGAAGCGAGCGGAGGGTCATGCGTAAAGTGGAATATTAAATATACTTAAATAGTAAACAACACTGTTATTCCCCATAAGAAAATGTGCAACTTTTGGAAATACTGTGCCAGGCCCCCGGTGTCGGTTACTAAAATTTCATTATTTTCACGTTACAATTTCAATATTTTCACGTTACACCTGGGAAAGTCGTAGAAGAAGTTTGCCCCTCTAGGGCAATTTAGGCTCAAAACGCAGATATTTTTTCGGCTCAAATGTGGCGAATCCTCCGATTGTTTTGGCTTAAGCTACTTTGTAGGACACCCCTTTTCTAGCGAAAAAAAAAGAAAATTTGCAAAATCGACACAACCTATATATTGATGATATCTTTGAAGATTTTTAACCTTTCTTATATTTTTCTTGCATTTGGTGATTATTATACGCGGTTAACTAATTTTTATATATTTCGGATAACTCTCTTAACTGAACTCTCTAAATTAAAAGTTTTATTACAAAACAATTTCGAACGTTCTATAAAGAGCCTTTTGGAACATACTTGCTTCAATATTGCCTAACTTTTAATACAAAAATTGAGTGCTAGATAATTTATATGAATAAGCTACGATAAACCGTTTTTTTCCAAATTAAGCGACGTCATCAATGACGTAAATACAAAACCTTCGGGAAACGAACTCTACTTATTACTACAACATATTTATGTAATACATACAACAAATAATATCATAGAATACTATCCTTATTATAAAAATGAGATATTATTATATGACATATGAGACTGTAATATAAAAAAAACTGTAATTAATTTTAACGTCTTAAACTAATCAATATTATCAATAATAACATGGTAAGAATAACCTCGTGCGCCTATGGGAAGGCAAGATTTTTTACGTGCTAGTCCTCTACCCCCTTCAGTCGTTGTTAAGGTTCACTCGCTTGGCGCACATACTACGGCTTGCCTACTATTTTATAAAAAAGGAAAGAAGAAGGGGACAATGTTAGCGTGTTCATATTTAGTAAACAAATCGGTCTACTAATTTTTTATATGTCTTTGGGGCAAAACCAAAGACATATAAAAAAAGAAGGCAAAACCAATAGGCATAAAAAAAAGAGTAGATAAACACCGATTTTCTCGCCTATTTTAAAATGGATGGTATATTTTTATCGCATTTTGGATTTAGACATAATTTGTATAACATACTTAATGCGATTTTTCAGTCGTATTTGAAATATTTCAAATTAAAAATTAGTTGGCATAAATATACTTTCAACTTAACTATTCAGGTTGTAAACGAAATATCTGGTACCTTTTTAATTTTCATCGAAGATAAGTCAAAGTTAATGCCAAGGTTGACACTAATACTTTGCTAATACTTTAATCACCGTTAATGTATAATTTTATTTTTATGCAAAATGTTGATCTTTATGATTTAATAATATTTGGAAACAATAACAAGTCACATTAACACATAAAGGTTAACATTGCCAGATAAATGTCAAAAGGAATTTTCAGCATGCGTTTGCCATATGCAATTCTTTGCACTTTTCACTAAATTCGGCATCATTTACGTTGAGATTTCTTATTTCATTTGCCACCTCGCTTTGAATTTCTTCTATATTTCTTCTAATTTATAATTCCGTATGCCAAACTGGTCCCATATGTATTTTTTGGTTTTTATTATGTTTGTTACGATGTTTTTTAAAAATTTTTGAGTATTTCCTCAAAAGAAGTGCTTTCAAATCGAGCCGATATTTGTGTTAGTAAATAAATAATTTTTAATTACGGCAATTCAAACATAACGCTATAATACAGGACGGTCTTTTTGCTGAGTAGTTTACATGCACTTAGACGACACTAAGTATTGAGCTGACCTTCAACTTGGCAAATTTTAAAGCAAAACAAACATATATTGCCAATTTGGCAGCCAACCTTTCCTGCTTTAAACAATTCCATGTTACCTGCTTTTAATCTATTGTTGGCCCTGTATAATGTGAAAATCTTAAACCCCAAAAAACATTCTTTAATCATATAAAATAAAAAAATAACAAGCATCTTGTATTTTTAGTGTTATGGTATTGTACCGCTATTTCATTGTGAAGAAATTTTTTAGTATTAAAAATACTACTGGGCGCATTTATATGGGAATAAAAGACAATAACGGCAAAATACGCAACATGCTCGAGTTATCGGCGCGCAGCACACCATCAAATAACTGATTAAACCCTGTTTCTTTTAGATGCAAAAATGTGGCCTGTGTCAAATTTTTAATCTTTTTTTGTATTCCCAAGATTCTTGCCTTGATAATTTCGTTAGCTTATTTAAACTAGATTTAACCAATTTTCATCATCTGAATATCTGAAAATATGTTGGCTGGAAGAATTTAAAAATTTGACACATGCCAAATTTATGCATTTAAGAAAACAGGGTCTGTATCTATGTAGGAGTAACCAGATCAGAAGTCATAAGAGTGGTGTCTGGTATTTTTTTTTATTTATGTCTGTTTTGGATGTTTTGTCGTTTATTAGTTTCCTCATTGGTGTCCACTTTATATTAATAAATATATGGCTGTGCATTGACAAATTTATTAGTACAACCAAATTAGTGTTTTTCTTATGACCTTTGATTGATTCTCAAATTTCACACTCGTACGGTAAAACGTACTTATAACACTTGCTACATAACAATAGTTTATATCTTAGTAGTGGATTTGTTTTAATGAATTTCAAAAAAATCCTCTTTTCTATTAAATATTAGTATTTCAATTGCCAATGAAAAAATCCGAATGGCGGTTCCATACGGAAAGTTATATATTATTTATTTAAAGCTACATTTTACTACATACTTAGTAGCATATAGTTACGATGCTGAGACGTACAGTTTTTAAATAGTCCCAAATGGTATTGTGTGACATTTTTTAACATCTGGCGAAGCAACTAATAACTTAGGAAACGAAGAACAACATTTCATCATCACCTGAAAGAATTAATTGCGGGGTGTAGAAACTACACTACCTGCCAGAAGGAACTACTTTGGTTCGAATTTAGAACTTAAGGTTAAAATAGAAAATGTTGCTTTTATAGAGTTTAAGATTGAGTTTTAGGTCTCGAAACTATGTACCTATAAGTCAGAAACAAATATATTTTTCTTAGCAACAGAATTCTAAAATCTAGTAAGTAATTTTAGCAATCAGTTTATGACTTGAAGTGAAATATTGATTTCTATA
>MU185974.1:0-13114 GCA_016904865.1 Pissodes strobi
ATCTGCACAGTTAATTTAAAAACCATATTTTCAGATGTTTAAAATGACGACAGGAAATGTTTATTGGCATTTACAGTTTTAAACAAATTGATAATAGCTATACAATCTTTATGGTTTCAGATTTTTATTATGCGTCTTTAAATTATAAAATTTTGCTAAATCAGGTTTAACTCTAAGTTTATTTTTGGAAAACATATCAATTTTTGTTGAACAGCCTTTTTATATATTAAATAATCTTTTATCAAGGGAAATGTACCAATAGTATGGGTAATACTTACATCTACATAGGCAGCTAGTTTTATATTAAGTTTTACAGATATGCATGGTATATGTACATCTACTTATCTGCTAAGAATCATTTTTTAACTAGATCTCCATTTTCAAACTCAATTTGGTTGTACCTTTCATCGTTGTTGCAATCTTTGTAGTGGTTGTTGTTGTAGTACTGACTTGTTTTGGAACCATCTTTCGGAATTACAGGAAAGCAACACCATAAAATAAAAGCCACAAATGCTACGATAGTACCTATAAGGAGAATTACATCTTCGAAGGTCTGAAATGAAAGAAATGGCTCCTTTAATATAATAAGTAAATTTTCCTCTCGCTTTAATTATAAAAAAATAACCTAAGGAAATATCGCACAGTGAAATAGTGTGTTATAAGTACCGCGTATAATCTAAATATTCTACAATACTCTACATAATATATGCAGCTAGTTTTGTCTGTCTGACAAATTGTTGCCTCTTACTCCACTTTATTTGTGCACGAGCTTTTTATTGTTTTAATTGCATTTACTATCAATTTTAATTTTTAGGTTTTTCGTTCTTAACAACGGGGACAGATTTGTTCCTCGAAAGGTCGACTGTTCTCCAGTTCTTTTAGGGTTTTCAGCTGCGTTGGAGCCACTAAACTAGCACTTGTCCTGTTTTCACCCTGGGACAGAGCCGAAGCGATCCTATTTTTCAAAAACGTAAAAATGAAATGGAATAACAGACAATAATTTGTCAGATAAACATGAATTGTATATGTATTTGATGGATTTGATGTCAAAATAAACAACCTTCCTTTATGGGCTTCAATTTGAAATTGTTTGAAATCTAGGCCTAAATATGTCGAACACGGCTGATTCAAATACCAACATGTAATATATTTTTGAAAGCGGGAAAAGATATTCTTTATAAGTCGATAATTAAAAAAAAATAAGTTGTGTTTGTTTTTAATGTTTTGTTATCTTTAAAATTTTGATCTTGTCCAAAGGTAATAAAGGAAAAATCCTACAACTTTTGTATTTAAAGTTTTTTTTTTCTATTGTCAATGTTTAATGCTGAAATTAGGTGGCTGTCAAAATATAAAGGAAACCATATACTGGCAACATTTCCAAAAACATAATTGCAAATATCAATTATTATTTAATTGTAATATGTCTACCATTAAAAAAATAATATCAAAATATAAATCGTATCGTTAGAAAATATATTAAATTCAAAATCAATATGATTAAAACTAATACATACAGACTCATTTCCCCAGAACACATTAATGAAAACCCAGCCTAATTCTTCTAGAGGCCGCACAATTTCATTTACAATAGGGTATAGAGGTGAATCTTCACTCATAATTGTTTGAGTTAACTCTGTTTTCAGTATGTTTCTACATTTTATCTACCATGTTCTTAACATCATACTTTTAACTCACGTCATCTGCGGTAACAGGTGACGACTGACTCGTAAAAGGGAAAATCATTTGAGCCTCTATCGATTTAGAGAAGCGGTTTGGAAAATGTGGTATTAAAGGCGCCATCTAGCTGCTTTTATATAGTTCTGCTAATACGTCCGGTGATATTGATCTTTTTTTTTGTTTGATTTTGGAATATAGTTGATTGATACAATAATTGCCAAGATTGAAATTCAAATCTGGGAACCGTGCGATGATAAAGTAATATTTAAAATGCTTCAAAAAATATGTGTTACTGATGTTTATTTATAATAAAAGTGATGGTGATGATCGATGATGGGCAAAGGCTGTTTAACTACATCGTCTGGAATCGGAAAGAAAACATCTAAGCATAAGCTCAGGGGGATGGGGAGCATCTTATGAAACATTGTGATCGGTTGCTATGAATAAAAAGTCTAGGCGAAAATTTGCATATTCGTAGCAGTGGTCATCGATGCACGATTCTTCAAAAAAGTGATCGTCAAAGTAGTCATATATGCCACTTTTAAACTTTTTCTTGGTATTTATTATTAGTATATTGGACAGTGGCGGATTTGCAGTCTCGGCCGCCCTAGGCCCCAAGCTATCAGCCGCCCCTTTCTCAGCATCCACCATATAGACTACATAATGAAATTACTTTATTGCCGCCCCTAAATCTGGCCGCCCTAGGTCCGGGCCTACCGGGCCTTAGGGTAAATCCGCCACTGATATTGGACACATATTTTATATTTTTGCTAAAAATATTTGTTGTTTTATGAAATAATCTACATTATTTTTCGGGTCCAGTTAACAATAGCGCTATCAAAAATAACAATTATTCTAACAAAATAATAAGATTACCAGAATTACTCATACGGTCCATTGCTGTCAACAGGTCTTTTAGTGCAGTGGTCAGATCCTGTGCTTGTGATACGGCGGCCCGGGTTCGATTCCAGTGGCAAGATATGTTTTTGCCATAGCGAAGCAAGAAATTGACAAAGCAATTTAGCAACATTGTTAACACTTTAACGGCAGTTAGCCGTTCCGCTAGACGAGTACACAAGACGTTGCCCGGACCAAGTCCCAGGGCCTCAGAGTTGCTTTACATTTCATTTTCACTCGCTTCGCTCGCTACAAGCCGCAACCAAACGAACTAAGCAAAACTAACCCCAATTTAAAAAAGAAACAAACATAACTTTGAAAAAAAAATACATCGACGAGGCCGCCGTATCACGAACACAGCACTCCACCACTGAGCTACGAGACCACTTGAAAGCAATTCTATGGACCATAAAGATATGGTGTATCAACAATGTAATGTGCGCGCAACTCAGAAGCCCTGTGACCGAGATCTCGGAAACGTCTACTGACGAGTACCGGCCACGCGACGTTGTCGGCGTGCGCTGCATGGGAGAGTACCGCTGATTTCGTAAACAATGTTAAGTTGTGAAGTAGTGACATAGACAAGCGTCTAGGTGCAGACCCCGAGTATCGCTTTAAA
The DNA here is from genome assembly GCA_016904865.1 of Pissodes strobi. Taxonomy (NCBI): domain Eukaryota; kingdom Metazoa; phylum Arthropoda; class Insecta; order Coleoptera; family Curculionidae; genus Pissodes; species Pissodes strobi. The sequence goes on from MU185974.1 coordinate 3,194, forward strand.
GCATCGCGCGTGCGTGTTCGCGATGTATGATATAGGGAGGGCGAGATTTTAAAGGCGTACTGTTAACTTCAGGCATGGCCCTTCGCTCGCTTCGAGGCGCAACCAAACCAAACTGAACTAAACTAACCTAAATTGAAAAAAAAATACACAAACAAAACCTTAAAAAAATTAAAAACATACCTTGGTATTGACGGGAATCGAACCTGTGCCGCCGTATCAAAAGCACAGTATTTGAACACTGCACTACTAAGCCAGTTGAAAGTAATTTACTGGACCGCAAAGACATGGGTAATTCTGAAACATTCGGGCAATGCCGTGTCGCGTTGTGTCGAATTGTTACATAACAATAATTTAGCACGAATATGTAACAGATGGAAGTCAAATAAAGTCAATGATTACTTAATACCTTGCGACTAATTTCCTATTTCGGCGTAAATATACCTTAAAAGTATTGTTGGCTGCCTACGGACGAGTGTAATATCAAAATGTTTAATGAAAAGGTTATTCTTGGAACGTTGCCAGAGGTTTAATTGGCTGAGCATTCGTCTTGTGATTTTTACGTAGTTACGATTCAAGCCAACTGGAAAACACATAATTAATTGATGTGCTGCCTTTGTTTTGATATTAAACGACCATTTTTGGCTTTCGCGTTAAAAATACGCAGTCAAGATATGTTATTAAATGACAACGTCGCTCGAACTGCTTCGCAGTATTAAATATATGGTTTTCGGCAAGGTAAAAACGGGTCTAGCTTAAGTCCGATTCCCATTGATCACCGATTTATGCGTCGAACAGATTTGGTGTTAGAGTTTTAAATGACCGCCGTTCGGGATGATTTAGTTTCTGTTTGTTTGGACATTGTCAATGATGAATTTATCGTTGGATTTCTTTGTCCTACCAGCAATGCATAATGGCATACAGCCTTAGGGACGTTTCATTGCATATTGTAGATGTTAGTAAATTTGGCGACATCGGCTGCTGTAGTTTGCACAGGACAGTGTGGAACGGGCTTATGGTTCGAGTTTTTCCTAGCTTTTTAACATCGAATTTCACGAGCGAGTTGCTGGTTTTTGGCTAGATATCGTCCTCTTTCTTCGGCAAACCTTCTTAGGAGGTAGAGCGTATACGTGTCTGATAAAAGTTTGAGAATTTTTAATTTACCCTGAAGGGGAATATACTTTTTCGGGCGATAGAGAGTGGCGTAGTTACTAGGTTGCTGTAGAGAAATTATTTGACTGGATTGGATGGATTTTTGCCTAAAGTCAAGATTTTGGATTTGTAACTCGCCACGTGCAGTGTATTCTGGAACAAAGTACGCCGTTCCCTTCTTCGAGGAATGCCTGTAGAAGAGAGCGTTTGCTCCCCAATTCGTCATTACCATCGAAAAACCCTACGTAGTTAGGTAAACAAATATACATATCTTATATTTTGTACATTCTCATTTATTTTCTGTACAGAGTGGATTTATTTTATCAGAGTATAAGTTTTTTCATTATAGTTTATCTAACAGGTCTCAGGGAGAATTGAAATACTGCAAAATGCTGCTATATAGAGAGTGTTACTTTGGAAAATTTACTAATTCTTGCACGTAAATCATGCAATATCATGAAACAAAAGATAATTTAGGCCTGGAACAGGCAAAGCATGATTTATTTATACTCATTAATTTTACAAGAAGTAACATTCTGGGGAAAATAATCGTATTGAATAATAGTTCATGATACCGTTCTCGTATCATATTGCAGTCGAACACTCATAGCTAATTCTTTGCCTTCATGGGCACCCGTATTGTATAATAGGGTATAATGTTGTATAAAACTGTATATGTAATCTTTGATAAATTTCATTTCTAGTTTAGATTTTGCTTATAAGAACTTGTAAATTGTAAAGTCGTACATAAGCTTTGTAAATTTAGATTTCATATTAACGACATAAATCGACAAGCTTTGTTCTTGCCTGGGGGTCTGAACTCTTAAAAGAACAGACAGTGGTTATATTATAGGTCAGTTTTCTTAGTATTTTATGTCTGTTACCTGTAGGGTGATATGATATTGGGTTTGGTATGACCTTGGCATTTTGGCAAGACCACAATCGTTATTATTTTTAAATACTCTCATTATTATTTTTAAACATTCTTTGAGCGGAGAGTGTTCTGAAAGAGGAGCTGCTTAAAATTGCAGTAAGTGAATGTATACTTAGCGCTTGTTTTCTTTCAGGTTTTTTTTTTGTACGGGAGCCAGTTTTCCGGGGAGTCATTTTTGTTGGAAGCCAATTTTACCAGGAGCTATTCTGGCTGGAGCTATTGTTGCTTGGAGTTGTGTAGCAAGCAAGCTATTGTTGTTTGGAGCGAGCTTGCTTGAAGAGAGATTGAGTAGCTAACCAAGTAGCTGTCAGTCAGTACGATTGGTTGTGGTTTGTTGGTACCAACTGTAGCCATAGAGGTATGGGGATTACCTCAAATGCCACTGAGAGTTTATGGTCCCAAGGTGCATAGCTGTAGTCCGTAAGTGACATCAGCGAAGACCAGTTAAGATAAGTTTAGGTTGTAATTGTAGTCTGTTTACCTAATGTTGTTGGCGTGTTATTAGTATTTTCCAGCGTGTAGTAAATTGCCTGATTTTATTTCTTTCTGCGAAGTGATATGATATAATTATTTTTGGAACTGATTAGGTGTAAGCAAAGCTTACCAATGCGTATGTAAGTATCTGCAATATTTACTGGTATGATCCAATTAATGCTCATAGTTTTTTTATGCTTTATTTCAACATTCTTGCAATTTAATTCATATTGTGGTAAATGATAAACTTTGTTGTTCTGATTGACTAAATAACTGATTATAGTAATTTTACATAGCGGTATCTCATAAACTGAAATTTTAAGGTTTATTTATGTACAACTGCGACACGTATACCATGGTACAGGCGCAACGGAGTTAATAGTAATAAGTATTATCCTGATAACTTTAAATTATTAGTTGATGTGACGGTAGATACCTTAGATATATTGTGATTATTGATTAATTTGTTGAACTTGGTTTGATCTTCTGTAATCATTTATTACGTCATACTACATCTGATATGATCTAGTTCAATATTCGTGAGCATATATCAAGTTATTAAGTGTTTCCAATTGAGATATTTTACCTTTTGTTATATATTTATATCATTTTGTTTATTGAAAGAAACATGACAACACGTTGTCTTCTAACATAACGAACGCCAATAAATTTAAACCTACACGAACGTAACCGTCTTTTATTTGCTCTGAAATGTCTCAATCCAACCAGTGTAGTTGATAGTAGTTGATTTTAAAACGCCCTTGCGTAGCGGATAATCGTCGATTTTGGATCGCCCTTATGGATTCTTAAGACCGAGGATCTTCCTGTTTGGATCTGCGGATTTGGACACTTCAAACTGGTGGCGCCCTGGTCAAGAGTAAGTAATTGACCCACTCTCACGCCGACGAGCAAGTCGGAGCACACATGTTGCGCTGGCTGCATCCTTAAGGGTAGGTATCATCTTATTCCGAGTCTTATTCATTATATCTCGCTACCACATTTAAAAGGGTTTACGCGCAACAGAATCGTGTACAGGGTGGCGCATTTTGGATGCATTTACGGGGTTTCTCGATAATTAGTAAAGATAGAAGGATGCGGTTTTCGCAACACCGGGCTATTTTTTGTTAAACAAAAGATACCGTAAACACAAATTCCCTAGGCCTCTTCGTTTTTGAGCTACAGGGCGATTTTAAAAATGCTGTATTTTCGGGCGCCCCTCGTATCTCAGATACCTGATAATTTACAGAAAAGATAAAAACAGATGCTTATAGTACTTTTTACGTAGAATTCAGTGGCGTACCCGAAATTTTTGCCAGAGATACTGTTTTTGAGATATCACCCAAATATATAATTTTTTAAATGGAACACCCTCTATTTTTTTCCGTCGTTAAATTGCTTTATTTTTTCCCATAAAAACACTCAAACATTTTCTATTTTTGGAAATGGTAAAAATTTTTAAAAATGGCGAATTTAATGTTATATTCTTCTAGTTGGCTATGAATTGTACTTAAAAATTCGAAACAATACTCTATACAAATGTTGAATTACTTAAAAAAATATTATTATCATAATATGACCCTATGTTATTTTAATACACCGGCTTGCCAGCAAACTAGGCTTGAAAGGGCATTATTAGATTAAAGTAGGCCTTGGAAACAAAAGTTTAATTTAATTGTTATTTGATTTTTTGACAGCTTTAAAAAAGCAGTGATTCAAAAAGTAAAAAATGGCGTATGACAATCTTTATAAATTTAATATGTTTATGTGTGCTCTGTATCACTGCAGAATCTTCTTTTATATTGTGTTTGATGGTAATCTCACATCGGATCGATATATAGACATTTTACAAGAAAATTTTTTGGAAGAAACCCAAGATATCAATGACGTTTACTTCCAACAAGATGGAGCACCAAGCCACAATGCAAGGAGAGTGGGTGATCTTCTAAACAGATATTGTCATAATAAGTGGATAGGCACCAGTGGTCCTGTTAGGTGGCCACCTGGATCACCTGACTTGACGCCTTTAGATTTTTCCTTCTGGGGTTTTATATAAAATCAAATATATAGAGTTAAAAGTAATAAAGTACGTTTTAGGAATAGTTTAAGGAAAGTAACACGATTGTATTTATATAATACATTGCGAAGTGTCGAAAAACGTTGTAGGCGGTGTCTAGAAAATAACTGCTTGCACTTTGAAAATAGGAGATAACCGAATGTTGTTTTTGTTATACCTAATATACTTAATATAGCTATAATCAATAATTAATTAAATTCAAGTAATTCTTGATTTTTGTTTCTTTATCGACTATTAAATTAAAATAAAAATAATTAATTTTATTTAAATAACTAGTTCTTGATATGTTATTTTTTCAATCAGTAAAATAAAGTGTATAGAGTATTGTTTCGAATTTTTAAATAAAATTCATAGCCAACTAGAAGAATATAACATTAAATTCGCTATTTTTTAATTTTTTGATAGTTCCAAAAACAGAAAATGTTAAGTGTTATATATCATTTTTATGGGAAAAAATAAAGTAATTTAATGACGGAAAAAAATACAGGGTGTTCCATTTAAAAAATTATATGTTTAGGTCATATCTCAAAAACAGTAACTCCGGCAAAAATTTCGGGCACGCCACTGAATTCTACGTAAAAAGTACCATATGCATCCGTTTTTATCTTTTCTGTAGGTTATCAGGTAGCCGAGATACGAGGGGTGCCCGAAAATACAACATTTTTAAAATCGCCCTGTAGCTCAAAAATGAAGAGGCCTAGGAAAAGTGTGTTTACGGTATCTTTTATTTAACAAAAAAATAGCCCGGTGTCGCGAAAACCGCATCCTTCCAACTTTACTAATTACGGAGAAACCCAGTAAATGCATCCAAAATGCGCCACCCTGTACAGTCATTCGTGAACACGCATGCGCGATGCTTTAAATCAATACTCGGGGTCTGTATCTAGACGCTTTAGTCACTTATGGTGGGTCCTCATGAGTGTAATATTACGCCAGCGTAACGGTGTTCTGCGACCTAGTTGGTTATAGAAGGGCACGTGATATACGCGGTGTCATGTTCATTGCGCTGTCAAAATTACGCTGGAGATACGCGGGAAAAATTGGATTCTGTTCAACTTTTTAGCGTAAAAGATGTCAACTGCTGTCATTTTCGTGATTCGGATTTGCTTCGCCGATCATCTGTTCTGATATATATACGATATGTGTATTGCAATTCGTTTTTTATTAAAAATGTATTTTTTTGGGATCATAACCTTGAATAAACTCATTGGTATTGAACATAATCGAAAATATAAGAATTTATTCTGGTGGGTTATTGGAATTCGTAATACAAATGTTACTTTATTATTTAAAATATAACTTTCTACTTTTATCACCTATTCGTATAATAAGGGGTTTTCTAAGAATACTTCTAAATGCATTTCTTTTATATTAACAATCTTTTGTATCCTTTGCAGTTCAGAATAAAGATCTTTGGTTTTTATTATACGAGGATGTAATATTTTAAGTTTAGAGGAAGTAGCATTTCTTATGTCTTGTAATATTGAATCTATAATTTCGTTAATATTGATTATTTGATTAAGTGTATCTTTGATAAAGTAAAAATCAACTTTTGTACACTTAATCCTATTTGAATGATTTTTGGTTCTAATAATTTCTCATTGTAACTCCATATGAAGCATCTAGGTTACCGGTTATCGATCTTTAATTTTATCCATAATGTTTTAAGACTTAAAATGTAATTTATTTGTTTCTAAAATAATTGGGTTTAAATCATAAACATGTAATAATAATGTGTATGTATGTTCTAATTTGGCTTGTCATAATCTCAGCGGCACTAATCCAGGGTTATCTGATATTTTTCTCACGGTTATTTGGGTGTCTTGGCCTGATAATACATGTATTAATCTGAAAGAGATAAACGAAGATCAGTCGAAGCTATATTTATTTTTTTTTATTAGAGGTCGTTTTCTGCCTAATATGTTTGTTAGGAAAACAGTTTGTCTTCGTGTAAAGACGTTCTGGTCATCGCCTTTTTATTACATTTCGAGATTACTTGTTCTTTCCGTTATATTAACTTATCATTAATTTGGGAATACAGGGATTCAGTTTTCCCTTTGTGGTCATTATTATAATCAGTTAGTAATTGGTCTAATTTCAATTTGATATTAAAATCATCTGCCGTAATATGACCTATAATAGTATCAATGCGCTTGAAATTAGTTACCTACTGAATAAATAGTATGGGTTGTAAGTGAGTATTCTGAGTAAAGCGTAAATAATTTTTTGTTGAATGGGTGTTGTTGAAACGTTTTGGTTATTTAATAACCTAAGATGTTCTGAATGAGTTGAATAAGTTGAGTGTAGGTGTTGTAATACTCCGTTAGATTCAGGATGATGAGGCGAACAGAAGTGAACTTTTATCTTTTGTAAGGTCAATAATTCGGTCACCACAGAATTGAACTCGGTTCCATTGTCATGAATAATTTGTTTTGGAATTCCGTGATGTGAAAAGTAGGTTAATAGGTTGCAATTTCGGTCGAAGTCTGGTTGGGCATATTTTGAGCAGCTATCAATAACTGTAAGAAACTTGGATTGTTCTAATGTAAGGTGAATGATCTCAAAAGATCTTATAGCGGTGGGTGTGACATTAACAGGAATTTTTACCGGATTAAGCCAGTACATATTTTACAATGATTAATATAAGTTTGTATTGAGCTTTTAAATCAGGTCAGTAATATTTATTTTTTAAACGGCTTCGTTAGTTTTACTCTCATGATAATTTTGAATTAATATCATTCTTATCTACTACATCGATTAATTTCGCTAGACATCGTTTAAAATTAAGAGAAGGCTATCCATTTAAAATTTTTCCTCAGCACTTCACTAAATAGTTCATAAGGGATTTTCAAAGAATACGTAGATAATATTGTTTTTCTTCAAACGTCAGTAAATCCGTCATTACTCGACTGCGTAGGCGGCCGTGAAGTTTCATTTTTCCTCCGCCGGAGCTTTACTTTTCACTTTTCCGCCGGCGGAGGTAAAAGTGTTGTCATAGCAACATAGATGCAATACAAACAGACAACAAAATAAGCGTCAATAACTCAAGATTTATTAAACTACAATTTGTATTTATCACTCAATTTGTGACTGCATTTCTAAAAATCAGTAATTTAGGAACAAATTGGTTATTATTTAATCGAACTTACTCAATAACTGCTTATCAATACGGAATTAAAACGCAATCGGAGACGCAATCTTAAAAAAATAATTATTGTTGACAGTGTCCACTGACAGCTTTATGTTACATTACTATAGCAACAACCTGTGCCTATTCACCGAGACCGGTCTAAGCCGCCTTGCGAACCCACTTATCCTTAATAATAATTAGATATTTTTACTATTAAAAAGAAATGTTTTTGCATTAATTTGTCGACATTTGAAGAAAAAACAGCATATTTTATTTGGAGGAAAAGTTACTTTTCCATTACCAGCCCAAGTTGCCTTCCATTACCAGCCTCACTCCGTTCGGCTGTTAAACACTAGCGCGCCATGAAAAGTATCACTTTTCCTCCATATAAAATAATATACTATTTTCGGTATTACCAACACTTTAATGAGTTTTAATGGGTATATTGGTTTCAAAGTTGTTATTTGATAATTGAGCAGTAATTCTTCGTTTTTTTTTATATCAAATAACTATTGTGTTCTGGGTTTAGCAGGTGAATGTGATACTTGTATTAAAATTCGATTAGCATTGTAATTAACTGCAGTTTCAAGAATTGCTACTATTACTACTGGATCTTGATCTGCATTTGAATGGATTGTATTATTATCGACGTCACAGATTTCTGGCGAGTCATTATCTGGTCTTGGATTACTATACGGTTGATAATTGATCTAGCTCATGACTCGTGCTTGGCAGTTCAACGCTCTTATTAAAGTCATTCATATTCATATAATTTTGCAAGGTAGATATATCGATTGCGTCTTTTGTGCGTAGCTCAATGCGTGTTAACGCATTAGCGTTGGTATTTAATTTACCTTTTTTATAAATAATCTTATAGTTTGGGTTAATTACATTCCTTTACATTAATAATTTTGAAGAAGGATCTTTCAATGCAAATAATCATCGAAGTGGCTTATCATCAGTGATAAAGTTAAATTTTCTAACAAATAAAGATGGATGAAAACATTTGGTTGCCGAAAATAGGAATATGCATTCCTTTCAATCGTTGAATAATTACATTTAGAATCACTACGAGTACGCACTGCGTAGGCGATTGGAAAGTGTTGACCTACGGGTCCTTGACTTAGAACTGCATCTAATACTTCGTTACTGGCATCAGTTGTCAAATTTAAAGGTCTCGGAGTTCGGATATTGTAAAATAGGTTCATTAATAGCAATTTTTTGCACATTTCGAAACAGCCAACAAAACACTTATTATGTTCTATCTTGGAGCCTTTTTTAAAGACATTTAACGTTAACGTTACTGGTTTTACGGTGTGCTATTTTTCATAAGGTGTATTTAAATAGCCTTGGTCAAAATCAATATTTGCTTGTAGTAATTTAAGATTTTCTATGCAAATTAGGCCATCAAAGATGCTGTGAAATTTAAACAGATCAAATTTAACTTTTTCTTTTTGATGTAAATTGAATATTTTAGATGCGGGAATATTCGAGCTAAATTGATTTGTGTATTTGTGGACTACCGTACTTACTAGAAATGGGTCGTTAATAATATATTCGGCAAACAATTTGTGAGCGTTGAGACATGATTTAGTCTATGAAAATTTTTGAATTATGTTCTGAAAATATGATATAGGATAGTTCACTAGCACTATTCATATTAAAAGATATGATTGGCGGATCCTGTACAATGTATGGGGTTTGTCTATAACAGGTTCCTGAAAATGTTGATCATTTTCTTGGAACTGAGACGTAGACTGCTTGGTATACATTTGAATAGTCTAGATGAAAAAGGGCCCATTTCTAAAAGAGCAAATTTTTCAGGAGAGACAAAAAACCGCATTTTGAGTAAACAAATTAAAAATGTAATAAATCAAAATGACACATGTGTTTCTGATATCTTTTAAAATGTATTTATTTGAAACTTTATTTTAAAAACATCATTAAACAGGAAATACAGCTAAAGAAAAAAATAAAAAATGGGCCCGTTTTTTGCCAAGTTATAATCTTTAAGTAAATACTTCTGTATTTATTAGAACATGAATAACAAATTGGAAATGAAAACATATTGATATGAAAATATAAGTTATTATAAACATTAGATAATATATTTCTTATAAACTAATGGTCCTCCTGTTCATCCTCATGTGTGCATGAGGC
>MU185974.1:23114-36957 GCA_016904865.1 Pissodes strobi
TATATAAATATAAAATGCAATAGCCTTCTCATCTTTTAAAAACTTTCAAAATTCCTTAATGTTTTGTAACTTTAGAGGATTGATTGGCAAATCACAAATCACCAGAATAAGCTAGGGTTTCAGGTATAGGGACAAAGTCAACTCCAGTTTTCAAAAGGCGAAATATATCGGGACACGTATTATTTAAAGAAAAGCTGCCAACATGAAGGATTTTGACTCAGCTTTGAACTAAAAAAACTTATGCTTTGTTATTTGGAACTTCAACTTATTTTTTTAAAGAGTGGTTCTGATAATACGGTTAAAAAGTCTTTCACCATATTTCTTCTAAGTTCAACAACAGTAAACTTGGTACTTATGATGCTGTTTCAATCTGAAGGCGATTCAACTATTTCTCTTTTCCTTTGCAAAGTATCCATCTCTACATGAATCATAAACTGGGCTGCTATTTTAAGGTTATGCTTTTTAAATACTACACAAATTATGTATAATAACTTGGCGAAAAAAATACCCAAGTGCAACAGATGGGCCCTTGTTCTTGCAAGCGAAAAAATACAGCTGATTTCAGTTGCTTTACTCTGCAATTTGGTGGGTCTTTCTTCTCTTCAGTAGATGCTAATTTCGACAAGAAATGACAATTCACGAAAAACGGGTTTTGGGCAAACTGCACAGATGGGCCCTTTTTCATCTAGGCTATTTATTTGCATCATATGACTCGTAAAAGAAATTATTTTAATCGTTATTTTTATAGTATTGAGTGGCGTCCTGAGTGGAATCAAAATAATATTCTTTTGACGTATTTGGGTGAAAAGAATATTTGTTACTTGTGGGGTCAAGTTCAGCGTTATAAATTTTTCCGAAAAGTTGTTTATTTCTTGGTTGGAAATATTTATTATCTTGTCGGGGAATTACTCTTGCAAAGAGGGATTTTTGCATTGAATTATATCTATTTATATTTAATGAGTAAAACACTGACATGGGCGTTGGCCTAGGAAATTATTAATTCGGGTCAGGTTTAAATACATTACGAGGTTTTCCTAAAACTGTCGTGTTTGTTGGAAATCGTTGTGAGCAAATATTATTATTCGGTTTTATTTGTATGTGTATGTGTATGTGTATGTGTATTGTAACTTGTAACTGATTATGTGAAGTATGTGTCTTTAAATCAGTAAAATAATGCATTAGTCATTACTGTTGTACATAATTATTATGCATTTTAGGCTTATTAGAAAATTGTTTATTATTCGGTGTTTGATTCTGGGAATATTTGTACAGTATTTTCTTATATTACAAACTGAATTAATTCCGCTAGGTCTACTGCGTATTGTATTACCTAGAGATTCGTAATCCTGATAAAAAGGTTGTAATACGAGTTTTTGGTACATATCACGTTTTATGGTTGCGGATGCTGCACATTCATGACCACCTAAGTAACTACATAAAAAATTTAAACTTTCATACACTTTATCATAAAAATTTTGAGGTGTTTCATTCGGTAATTGGCGTAATTAAACGAGATCTCTACTTAAGTATTTCGATTTAATATATTTTTAGATTGTTCCAAGTGGAGACGTTTTGAACATTTACTACTAATAGTGTGTTTCCGGATAATTTACCAATTTAACAATTTAGTGTAGAAACATTTTGAAAACAATTACATTATGTAAATGATCAATAGGTTATTTACATGTTGCTAAATATCTAGTTAATTCTCTGGGATCCTAATCAAAGTTTGGGACACAGTTTAGATATTCAGGTTTCAATTTTGCCATTATATTATTTGTTGAAAAATCAATAGGCGAACGATTATCTAAGGTATTGAGAACGAGTTCGCTTCTTTCTTGTAGTTCAATAAGTTTAGTTTGAAATTTAGATATATTTATACTGATTTGATTTGTTTGATTATTTAAATTATTTGATATATTTAACGTTTCTACAATTGACGAAATAGAGTGAGAGCGAGTTAATGGTTTATTTTTAATAATTAATTTGTCGATTAATTGTCTTATTACATGTACCGACATTTATATAAATTTCACTAATATATGCAATAGTATTATTCTTTTCATTTCCTTAATTTTCTATAAACAGTCCAGTTCTTTAACGGCGATTAGGTTCGACTCAAAATGGAATGGTGGCTTACAAAACCGTTCAATGGAGTAACAATTTTAGGGCCCTACTTCTATCAGGTTCGGGTTTCGGGCAGCGATGATGTCGGGTCCATAAGTCCTTGCGGGATTGGTCGCTGGGCATCCACTGTGTTATTTACTTTTTACACTAATTAGCAGACAAGTTCATAAAACTCGATATTTCGTGTCTTCAATTACGTTTCAACTGTCAAATTAATCGATTCATGAAAAATTATTACACAATATACTAATTTGTTCGTAATCCTACTGACTGCGCCACTTACGAATCGGGTTCGACGATTCGTCTTTTTAAAAAATAATTTATTTGACTGAAACTGAAAATACAACAAAATACTTGGTTATTACAAAGTAATGACCTAAATCTAATTTGCGGGTTCTGACATACAACTTCGTTGCTTAGCTCTGGCTGACTCAAGCGTAAGCTTCCGAATCAGAAAAAGTGGAATAAATGTTTATGTCAGCAGTCACTAGATGGGTGGAATCAGCATTATGCAATATAGGGTGATCCATAACTCGTGCATAAAATTAGTACTTTACGCACGGTATTAGAAAAACTATTTGTTCCAAAAACGGAATTTTGTATTAAAGAAATTCTAAAATTCTGCTACTATTTCAATAATAACAATATTTCCATCGATAATCAACACAGGGTAAAAAGAGAGTAATCCGATTAATCCAAGATTGTGTTAGGAATGTTAGAGTTGGGGTTTGGATCTTTTGGCAAAGTGCACTACAACTCAGTTTTATCCTCAGTACGGGAACAAAATTTTTATTCAACGCGCGTTGTCTATGTCCATGTTCAATCATCAGGAGATGGTTAAAACTTTTTTGGTTGCCAATAATATGGATTCTAATATATTTACAGCTATAATTATTACCATTCGAAAAGGCATTTTTTATTAGGCTTACTATTATTTTATAATTTGCAATATTTGTAAAAACAAAACAAGAAAATAAAAAGTAGAATGTGGGTTAGAGATATATTTTTAAAAGAGGTATGAACAAGGCCATTTGAATAATATGTTAATAGAAATATGGTTGAGGAATATTTCAAGATATCTTAATTATATCCGAGTGTCTCCATAACAATTTGGTCATTTTCTGAATAACATGAAACATGTAGCTACTAGCAAAACGCAGTGAATCAATTTCTCCTGGGAAAAGATTCTCGCATTAGTCGCATTAACGTAATAGTTATTTTCCTAACAAGTGCGCAAAATGATACTTTTCCGCACGCGACTGATGTTGACCGAACGACGCCAAGCGGAGTTCGGTCAATCAGTCGAGTGCGGAGAAGTCACTTTGCGCAAGTGTTAGGAACAATATTTTTTCTACGAGCGCGGTCCAAATAAGCACAGAATAATAATAACCCGTATTTCAATAAAAGAAAAAGTATCTGTTAATTATACCTACTGTTGCTTTACATGACTATTATTGTTGACCTGACAGGACTTAAAAAGATATGGTTTTTGGTTTAAGGTGTAATATCGCGAATTACGGAAGCTTTGAGCGAAAAGTGAATGATTAAGAGTTAAAACGGTTTTCTTATGTTGCATAAATAATTCGATCAGTCACATTTTTCTTCCACGTGCCAGGATACATTCAGGTAAATCTTGGGGTCATTAGAACTATCCATTTTCTTAAGGCTTTCTAGCCACGCTGAGGATTATGTTTTTGGGATACTTCGTTTTACACCTAGATTTGCTTAAAATATGTCAATCTGAGAATTATAAGTATTGTTGCTTGACATAATTTTTACTACTATACCGAGGATTTCAAAATATATGGTTTTTGGTTTAAGTTACAATATCGCGAATTACGGAAAATTTTAAGGAAAAGAGTATAATTATGACTTAAAACGGTTTCTTATAGTGCATAAAAACTCCAAAAGTGTAAAGTTTCTAAAAATATATGAACATTTTCTTGTCTCTGGTGATTTTAGAGAATTTTACTTTCCCGCACATTTTCCCGCATAGCGTGCGGGAAATTACTACTTTACGCACGCTCGTAGAAAAATAATAAATCGCCTATGTAATGCACACCGAATCCTATTCCCATCTTTGTAGATACTTACCATCAGGTGTGATAGCATGATGTATATTTCCAATGCACACCGCATTGCCAAAAGTGCGGTCTCAAACATCATACGAGAAACTATGCAATAATCTGGTAATGTTTGTGGCAATATCATTTAAAACTTCCAAGCACAGAGAAGTGAAAAAAATGTGAAGCGGTTAAAATGGCAAATGCCAAATTGTGTAGGAGCACTTGATGGCAAGCATGTGGTTATTCAGAGATCTCATTTTTTATTTTATATAATAGAATTTATATTATAGAATATTTTTGTTAAGGCCTCACCTAAAGCAGGCTCAAAATGTTATATTTACAAAAAAAACCATAGTATCGTTTTAATGGCTATATGTCGTGATCATCGTTATGAATTTACTTTGGTAGATATTGCAGCTCGAGGCCGTCAAAGTGATGATGGGATATTGAGAAATTCTAAAATAGGGAAAAATTATTAAATAACAAATAAATGAAGTTCCTTTTAGATTATCCTATTGAGAATAGTGTTGCTGATCAGGTATTTCCAATTAAAACTAATTTGATAAGACCCTATCTAAGTCGAGTTTTGTCTCAAGAAAAGATCTTTGTACCTATAGGTTTGTGTATGGTATGTAATGTTAAATGTTTTCGTCTCAAATGTATACTGTTTAACAGTTATTTTTAGGTTAAGCAGAGGTTGAAAGGTTATCGAGCACACTCGAAAGATTCGGCACTCTCTTGAATGACATGGCATGAACGATATGTTGAAAAAATGAGTCGGTTAAATTCCCAGGGGGGCCACGGCCCTCCCTGGCTACGCCCATGGCAAGGTGGCATATTTATGTAGACCAATAAATAGCAAAAACAACTGAAAATATTAAAGGCAACCATATCCTCCATAATCATTTAATGAAAGACAAACATGAGCTGTATTCATCCCACTTCATGTTTTGATAATTGTTTTGTTTAGTAGTGTACCTGCTCCCAAACTACAAATATAAAAAAAGTGAAAAAAAATTGTAATAAATCAACATTAATTTTATTCTAAAACTACATTTTATTTGCGGATGGCTTTTACACAACACATCGCTTTAGCGAACCAAGAGCAAGAGAGAGATAATTTTATTTTAGGCTTTTGGGAGCGATTGGTGGCGCTTAGCATTGCGGCGATTACAGAAAGATTGAGCTATTTTAAATGTTGCCACGTTTACTTAAATGTATTGAGAATATATACATAGGTTTTATGGTTTACTAACAGGTACATGTGGTCCACCCTCATCACCCGTTGAAATACCCCACACTGGTTTAAGTGGCGTGAAATGATCTCTGGTCCATGTTTCATCACCATGTCCTTGTGATCCGTTTCCCAGGGTAAAAAAGAAGAAATATTGCATGATGGTGCCTCCCAGATTAAAATACAGCGGAGGTAATATAGCATCTCATTCGGATCTCCGGATCGAGGCTGGTCTGGGGGAACCATCAGGCCTAAACGTCTCCAAGACAGAAAATAGACTACGATTGGACTTCTGCAACATAAGAGGTATCAACACACAAATATTATCTCGGTCCACCACCACCTAAGATCAAATAAGCCTCATATATTAGTTCTATCAGAAACAAAAGTGAAATCAAGCACTAAGTACACATGTTCACTTGAATATACTCGGAAATGACATTTACAACCGATTTCGACATAACTCTGGATTAGCTGTTTTTATACGAGACGATTTATGTTGTCAACGAGAAGAAACATATGAACCTAAGGACCTCGATGTTATGTGGTTCAAACTAAGCACAGATCGAGCAACCAAATTCATGTGTTGCTTGTATAGACCACCTAGCGAACACCAATATAAATGGCTTTTCTCAAATCTTCGCAATCAAATTGATTTTCTGCAGATCAATTATCCAACGGAAGAAAATGTCATAGTAGGAGACTTCAACGTACATAGCATCGACTGGTTGAAAGAAACACTTCAATAAAAACGACGATGCCCGACGAGAAGCCGAGATATTTGCTATAATTCACGGACTGACTCAGCTGGATGACGGACCTACCAGGATCCCTGAGCGCCAAAAATACTTTGCTAGCCTCCTGGATCTATTCTTAACAACTAATCCTGACCTCTACACCATAACTGTCCATCCTCGGTTGGGCTCATCAGACCACAATCTTATCTCCGCAACCTGTGAACTTGGTATCAAAACACAGGTACCCCGAAAAGTTTGACACTACAAGTCTGCAAAGTGGCATCATCTTCGCGAGTTTTATCTTTCTTTTCCTTGGAAAGATTTGAAATGGAATTTTATTAAGCAGTTTTGGGCCCAGATACCTAACAAAATGTTGAGAGCTAATTTTACATTTTCCCTTTCTATAGAGATAAAAAAAGAGCCGCTAAACTAAGGGAATACCCATGTTTTAAGATTTTGTGTCGTTCTAGTTCATGAAGTTTTTGACTATTGAAAACGAAGCAGATTTCTTTTAGCCTGTCTCAAAATCGAGATAGAAAAATGCTTGCTCAGGTTTAGTTAGCCAGTTGTTAAAAATAATGGTAAAATAATGTCTTTTATGAATATGGGGTTCTGTTAACAATCTGTTACAAATAGATTTTACTGTGTTAGGATGAGATAAAATAATAGGAGCTTGATTACGCAAATATTTATAGGAATGAGGGCTTATAGCAAGCATTACATTACAGCCTTTTGAGGCATAATTACACTAAATATCACTTACCCCAAAATTAGCTAACAGGAACAAACTTATAAACTTGGTGTACACAAGAACCGACCGGCCGGCAAAATTTAAATCCCACTCTTATTGCATGAAAGCAACAGGTCTTTAAGTTCAAAACATACAGTTTTACGTATTTAAAAAAGTGCTTAACAATATAAATTGTATATTTAAGTATACAACGATATATTACCTACAATTTTCATGCATAAAAACACAGAAATAGTTTCGATTTAAGAAAAATACAATAAAATGACGGCAGATATTACGTCAATCGCCAAAATCTCGAACTAATCATTTGTGGTAATGCGACATTTTTAAAAATCTTGTCGCCACCCTTGTTGCTTATTTGTCGCCCAAAATCATATTAGTTTGTGAAAGTAGAAATTAGAAAATGCTATTTATAATTTTGAATATTAATTTTTTTGTTTATCATTTTCCTGCAAGTTTTAGTAGCCCAAAATCGCCCAACCACATCAAATATATTTTTATACATAATTACCGAATCCTTTATCTCAACTATAAAAATGTATTGTTAACTAGAAATCGTATTCACTAAAAAGAACACTCAGTCTAAAGCTGGAACTTGATACTTGATCTTCAAATATAAATTATTAGGATTATTATCTAAATATGTGTTAAAAACAATGAGTAAACTTTCAACAAATTTTAGTAAGAAAGATCGAGCGGACCGAGTACACGACAACTTGGTTAAGTTCGTGGCTCCTTTATGGAGCGTTCTGGCAACAAGTTCACCCCACTGTTCATCTGGAGCTATTTGGTACCTTTACGGGAAAGGCTCTTGGGTGTTCAACCAGAGTTATTTGGTACCTTAACGCGAAAAACTCTCGTTTGCATTTTGTTCCTTTACGGGAAATGCACAAATAAACTTCTCTTAGAACACGTCAGTTAAAGGAATAATAAAAATAAGTTAACTAAAGTCAGATATATAAAGTAACCCAAGCAACTCTCTTAGAATCAACATAATTTAAAAGCATTTCGAGGAAGTCTCAATTTGTCTCATGAAACCGAACGGATCGCGTCTGATAAGTCTTCAACGAATAGTCATGCTCCTCTGGTTAAATATACTTAAACATAGTTATCAATATAAGTGCATACCTTCATGTATACTAAACCTGGGCAGCAATACACATATATTTAGTAACGAAGCGAGTTTTTCTCCTCCGTCATCATCATTATCTAAGCTACGCAACCTGCAAGACCAAAGAGGACCACCACAAGCCATAATCTCTGCTACACATGGTGGTTAGCGCCTAAATCCTCTTTGACACGCCATTTCGAGGGAACCTCAAATTGCCTCAGAGCAAATCCTCTTTGACAATATTGAATTCAAAATAACAATAAACCTTTTAAATTTATATGTTTAAAAACTTATATTGTTGCGAATTTGCAGATTTGTCTCGTCCTGACCATCCGGATTTGGCTCGGCTGGCTTGGTAGAGTTAGTTTCATACATTATTTGAGATGTAACCTATTTAACGTACATTTGGTTGGACTTAAATTTTCACAGCTTTTGTTGAATGCTATTTGATCAACATAATTGCATTTAAAAGTTTCAGAAGAAGTAAGAAGAGGAGTTCGGATCATCGGAACTCTATTCTTGAAGAAAAAGATGTGTTTCATTGGTGAAAAAACAGGGAATTACCCAATTGCTCATTTATCCAAGCGTAGGTCGCCTTGCAAAAAATGTTTCTTAATACTAAATATTTCTGGAAAATAATTAGGTTATTATGTTAGTAACGTTTATTTTCTTAAAGGCTTTGATTTCGTTGTGCATCACTTTCCGGTTTTTATATATTTACTTTCCGGATTTTAAATATTTATTTATATTGAATATAACTTTACCAAAGCAAACTTTTACATTAAGCATCTAATGTCTGTTGGAGTAAAAATAATATTATATTGTTAAATATTTTTAATCTATTTGCTTTGGGGCTTGTAGGTCTTCTCGTGTACGTTTGTGGTTACCTAGTAAGCCTTGCTTGAAAGTTTACATCGTTATCTTTTCTATATTTTTCAAATATATTTGATGTTAGAATATTAGTGTTTTATTTTAATTCAATATTCAATAAAACAATAGGCGTATCCAAGTCCATATCCAAACAAAAAGTATTGGATATATGTGGTTTAATATTCGATACTAACCGATATTTAAAGGTACCAAGTTATACATAACAAAAATTATAAAAAATAAACACAAAATATGGGAAATTGGCAACTGCCTGTCACCTGACAACTTATAAAATTCGCATTTTTAGACCCTGTACTACTGTCCTTATCGGATAACCGGTTGGAAAGGGTAAAACAGTAATCCAAGATAAATATTTTCGGGGTTGCAGCATTATTTTTGTTTAAATCGTAACCGTTTCTTTAAAAAATAATTTGTCGCAAACTATACAGTGAGAAGTAGCCCAAATTGCTAGCTCCCAATCTGGCAACACTGGATACACAATATATCGAAGACGGCCAGTTGGAGATTGGAATTCCAGTTGTCCAGAGTGACAATCAACGTTATACGCGCGGTAAAATGATTAATACTTTTACTGGGCTCTTCAATGCTATTCTTATGGTAAAAGTAATTGGCTACATTTGATGCCGTCACTGCAATTTTGATATTAGCCAGTAGACACAATCGCCGTCGGGAACGATTTTATACCGGCACCACCTAGTCGTTAGTGAGGCAGCCGCGCTCTACGTGCGTGAAATGGCTTGTGCGGCAAATGATTCGCGCAAGAGGTTGGAAGGTTAGGGCTAGACTTTGCAGTACCTATGCAACAATTAAACGACATCTGACATACCAATAACAGAAATCATTTGCAAAATTGACAGTTTCATTTCCAATTTAAACATCGCCAAAAAAAGATGAAATTAAAACAAAATATTGCTGTGTATTCACAAGTTCTAAAAACAAAACTAATATGGGTTTTCAAAATAAGAAAATTAAATAAAAAATAAAACAAACTAATATATAAAAAAAAATTATAGGGGTTATCTAAACTTTATAAAGAAAAAATCCCTCTACGCCCCATATTGCTATGTATACGATCACCATTCAATGCTTTATCTAAATATTCAAAACTATTATATTAAAATATCACAAATAAAAATCAATATTATATAAAGGATTCTTCAGATTTCAAAAATAAAAATAAAGAACATTATTTTATCAAACAACTACGAACAAATTTATCTTGATGTAATATCACTATATACTCATAATATTAGTTAAAGATACGTTAGATATGGAGCTGATGTAAAAATGAATGTTTTTGATTTTAGAAAGAGCATGCATCTCAGGAATTGTTCCATATGTGGTTGTATTTTCCATATGAGCATGGCAAATATCGATGTCTTGCATTCTGTTGTTTTCGATTAGTACATGGTCCTGAAGCTTTGGACAGTTTTGGCGAATATATTTCAGTAAGTCTTCTCTTGGTGTGGTGGATCTGGTGATCATGTGAGTATAAGCTATATAATTGTTACCCTATTGCCAGATAACTTTGATACGTGGGGTTGTCACTCCCCAAATAGCTAGCAAGATAACGCTTCCTGCGGAACTTATTATTATTATTATTATATTGCCTTGTGATTTCTTTTTTAACTATGCTTGTTTAGGAAACTCTTATTTTATCAGTTAAATAACATTATGTCACTTCAATCAATTTTGATTACTTGCTGTAGAGAGAACTCCATCTCAGTAATCAAAATATATTAAAAATAAAAGTTAAATTCTGTGTATTCTTAGACGACAGAAAAATTATGGCAAACTGGAAACTAACCCATGCCAACCTAAATTAATTATTAATATCTATCTCGAAACTACTGGGCAATTTTTATACTGCGGCTATATTTTAAGCGATCAACTATATGACTTAAAAATGCGAGTAATTCCTCTAAATAGATCATTGAGATACTATCTCGATGAAAATGATCTAGGTACTAATAAGCCGTATTGTTTTTCAACTTCAAAAAACATTACCTATAACCGCAAAAATCACTCGGAGTACGGTCGCTACAAGTTTAAAAAAATACGTATTCTTGCGAACTATTATTTATTGAAGTGCGTATCTGTCCCGACACTGCAACATCCCAAACAGTAATTGGCTCGAAAATATATAGCCCGGCAGTATATATCCGCAATATTTCGGGGCGTTCATTTTTTGAAACGTCTTACCGCAAATATCACGAAACGCTTATACCGTTTTTAGCCCGAACGTACATTTCCCAAAACATCATACCGTAAATATCCCAAAAAGCAAAAACCGGTTTTAGCCCGAACATGCGATTCCCAAAACATCTGATCGTATATATCCCGAAAAAAAAAAGACCGTATTTAGCCCGAACGTACATTTCCCGAAACACTTGACCGTAAATGTCCCAAAAAGCAAAGACCGTATTTAGCACGAACGTACATTTCTCGAAATACCTGATCGTAGTGATCGTAAATGTCATGAAACGCAAAGTAAAGACCGTAGTTGGCCCGAACGTACTTTCCTCAAGGCAGTTGGGTTAGTCTAGGTTAAAGGCATCAGAAATTTTGTACCTTCTGTACCTTCCGTTCTTTTCCACCTGCCGACCCAACCATAGCCGCGTTTCGCCTTATACCGGCTCGTCAGTATGGCTGGAGGATCAGCAGATAAGAGAACGGTACTTAAGGCTTTAAACAAACCCAGTGAAATTCAAATCAGTACTGTGTTGTAGCCGGCGCCATCTATCCGTAACCTGCTAAGTTCATCGGAGATAGACAGTACTACACTATAGTAATTATTGGCTACTACTTGACCTGTGTATGTCCGGTGAACCTAGACAAATGCATCAGAAAGTTTGTACCTTCCGTTCTTTTTCACCTGCCGACCCATGCATAGACGCGTTCCGCCGTATAACGGCTCATCAGTATGGTTATATGGTCAGCAGATGAGAGAACGGTACTTGAGGCTTTAAACAAACCCAGTGAAATTCAAACCAGAAGTGTGTTGTAGCCGGCGCCATCTATACCAGATAAACTTAGCTGGTTACGGATAGTTGGCGCCGGCTACAACACACTACTGGTTTGAATTTCACTGGGTTTGTTTAAAGTCTCAAGTACCGTTCTCTCATCTGCTGACCCTATAGCCATACTGACGAGCCGTTATACGGCGAAACGCGTCTATGGATGGGTCAGCAGGTGAAAATGAACGGATGGTACTGAAGGTACAAACTTTCTGATGCATTTGTCTAGGTTCACCTGGCATACACAGGTCAAGTAGTAGCCAATAATTACTATAGTATTACTAATTACTATATCTCCGATAAACTTAGCAGGAGACGGATAGATGGCGCCGGCTACAACACACTACTGGTTAGTCTAGGTTAGTTTTGTTTTTATGCAGTTCATACCTTCTACCTTCTGCAGAAATCATCCTTAAAAGCCTTAGAACGTGACATTACTGCTTCTGTAAGGCACTGCCGGGGCACAGAATAGCCAAGAATCAGAATACCGACTCGGAGTTTCCCGCTAAAACAATACATAACCTAAACTTGGAAATAGAACCTGCCGGTTCATAGGCGTCTGCTTGAAATAACTCGGTGTTTACTGTTTCCCGCGTCGTCCCGAGCAGTAGCGGTTCGTTTTAATATTTGCAGATTTTTAGAGGTTCGAAATATTCTGTTAACATTTTTTTAATTATTAAGTATAGACTTTGAAGTATTTAGTATCGCGTTTAGTGTAGTTCAGTTTGGGATATTTAATTTTGTTAAGAAGATGCAATCTTATAAGAAAGCTGCTACTATGTGCGCTGCAAGAAATTGCCACAATGCCCAGTATAATTCAGCCAAGAGTTTTTTTTGCGTAAATGCACTTTTTCATACCGTCATACATACTTGTTGCCCTACTAACGGGATTCCTTTATAAAACGCGTTTGCGTTTTGCATTAGAATTTTTTATTGAAATAAAATAGTCAAAACTAATAAAATAATGGCAATAGCGGTGTTAATTTTAATTATTTATTTCAATTCTTCTAAATTTTACTGAAACAGATTACCAGAATGACGACATTTTACAACAAAATTTTACTAGGTATGTTTATGGGTATTTAATTAGAAAACGTGTTTCAATACACACATGTGATACTTGCACGATGTACGGTATGGTTCACCAGGAGTTAGATGATTCCACGCTCTATTGCCATTTCCGAGCCTATTAAAATGAACATTCATATTTTTTTGGATGCCGCATAACAATTTCATCCGATTTGTTTCAAGTTTAGATTATTTATTTCATGAATATTTTCAAGAAAGTGTATTAGGCAGTGTCATGCACGATTTATATAATAAATGTAAAAATGTTCCTTTTCACCATCCATGTCAAAGTTTTCCGAAAGAATATGTTATCAAATTGTACCTAAGGATGAAATTATTTTACACAATAAAATGTATAAATAGAAATTTCAAAACATCAGCCAACCGAAATAAATTAATTATATGGAAAAATCAATAAAACGTCAGAAATGTAAATTTATTATTTTATTCATTCTATTCTTCTAAAGCACCCTAACGCCGACCCTGGCAGCTTTAGGCGAGTACCCTCCTGACGTCTATTCCCGCAAAATGGCGTCTGTTTATGCGGCATTTTCAACGGCGGGTGCCCAGAGTCGATATTCTGACTGTTGGTTATTCTGTGGTCGGGGCGTGTACGGTAACTGCATTTAGCGTCAAGGGCGCAATCATTTTTCGGGATAAGTCCTTTGGGCCAAATACGGTCTTTGCTTTGCGTTTCGGGATATTTACGGTAACCGGTAAGACGTTTCGGGAAATGTAGGTTGAGACAACTACGAAAAAAGTCGCTTCTTCGAAATCGCCTCGAAGAGTTCGGGATATGTTGTACTGTCGGGCTATGTGTTTTCGGGCCAATTACTGTTCG
>MU185974.1:67525-100149 GCA_016904865.1 Pissodes strobi
AAACTATCCAGAAAGCTAGAAAAATTGTGGCACTATAATCAACTAACTTAACCTATCAAGAAAACAAACTATTCCTAAAAATTTAAGGAAAAATATATTTGCTAAGTTCTTTCTTTTTTTTGAAAACACAGCTATAATCTGTCTGAAGAAAAGGTTCAATTAAAATGTGGTTAAGTAAAGACAAAATAATGTTAAATGACTGTTAAAGTAATTGATAAAATAAACAGAGTATAATGTGAAGATTGTACTGAGACCAGTTCAGTTGGAAATACTCGGTTCTATATGCCTTACCACTAATTGCACTAAATACTACTCAACAAAGTGATCACTTGACGTTGACTAAGCTTCTTACAACTAGGTATGCGTGCGCTAATAGCTGCACTGATTTTAGATGTAGCAATAATAGTATGTAGCAAAGAACGGCTACTGTAATTAAATCAAATGACTGGACAAGTTAATAAGAGATCCGAACTAGAATAAAACTATTGGGAGTATGGCGGTCACTTGATTCATATGATAAAGAGATAAAATTCAGAGCGGTTATATCTTCTGACTAATGAATGAAAATAATGAAATTATCCAGCCAGCGCTTGACTTTTATTAAAATGAGAAACAATTCAAAGCAATCAGGTTAACTGTTCCGATAAACCAGTGAATAAATGTAAATTAAATTAATTAAAATCAATGATCTACCTCACAACTCGGCGTTCAATGTTTGATTTATATGAATAAAAGAAAACGAAGAGTGATGATACTAAATGGATAAACATGAGACACAAAGCTTATGGTACGATACCCAGATCCCGTCGTCGAACTCTGGTGGAGGCACCGGCACTTATAGATACCCAGGAGTGAGCTCACGATGGCCTCCTGTGAGGGAAACAAAAGGTGGTAGCCCTTCGATAAGGGTTCTGGCCCTGCAGAAAAAAGTTGTGGACCTTCAATAAGCTCTGGACCTCCAGAGAAAAAAGGTTGTCGCCCTGCTTCTGGCCCTCTAGAAAAACCCTGAAATAATCCAGTACGCATTAAATGAAGACCCTTACTTTAATAAAAATCATAGAACCCCCCCTTTTGCATAAATACGTCTTCTTTATAAAGCAAATTTGCCCAGACAAAAAAAAACTCATGGACTTGCAATTCAATGAGATATTAAGGTTCAGACAACTTGAATATAAAAAGATAGGTATGAATCACCCCTAAAAGAATATATAAACTTCCCCATATGACCAAAATTAAAGTTGCATTAAAATAAAAATTCGGATCAGATAAAATGGAGTAGATAAGATAACACCTAAGAAAAGCAAATGGCGATATTTGCACACAAAAAAAGGTAACACAGATAAGCAATCAAATCATTAATTTAGGCAAAACGATAGCGATATTTACCTCAAACTTGGACGTGAGGGTCGACTATGAGAGATTCGACGGTCTCGGTCTTATGGGACGAACGTGGAAGCCGCTATAAATAATGGAAACAAAAAAAAATTAGCATCAAGACGGTCACGCGCTTCACAGGTCATAGAAAAAGAAATCTAGAGAAAATGCTTACCTAGTACAGCATGTAGAGCCCGAAAACTCGGTCGTGTTAAAACACAAGTAGACACAACACAATAATAGATCCCCTATCAAAAAGGGTTGCATTATAGCACAATACTAAAACGTGAAGTTTCCAGCCGCACTCGCAAACGTTCCTCTTACGTTCCGATCAAACTCGTGAAAGGCCTTCCACTCCTTTCGTCAATTGGCCTTCGAGAATAGATGCTGCGTCACCAGTAGTGAGGGGCGGAAACATGCCGAGTGATTCGATCCAAGGAATAATTCGAAGATATTATGCGACCGAGCTCTCGCTTGTCATGATGGCAACATGATGGCGGAGGCCATAACTAATGCATTGAAAACAAGAGATTCACTAAATAATAGAGAATATTTCCTAACAAAACGATAACCCTTTAGCAATCGAGTCAAGTGTAGCATTTTTTTGCAGGCTTCAAAACAACATTCTGAAAAATATAAATCGATTCGCTGCTGTTCATGATAAATAAAATACGAATCAAACCAATCTTAATAATAATGTACATCGCTTATCAACAAAAATAAATAGTCACAACGGATCATAAAAGCTAATACAAATATAAAGCTAACCTATACTTAAAATATCGTTAATTCATATTAGGAAAGTGGCATTTACAAGCAAATTGAATTAATAAATTTTGAATTAATAAACCGATGCGATGGCAGTTTCAAGCGAATTGTTGGCAAAGCAAATTAATAAATTTAGAATTAATAAACCGATGCGTGCAAAATACAGTATCATTCATTCATCATTTATTAATGAAATTTTGAAATTGGCAAAATCGAATTGTTACAACTCCACCTCTCCTTCAAAAGGAGGGAAACTTAGAGGAAGTTAACCGACGATAATAAATTAATTAAGGTAGGTAATCTAAAGCACTTATGTGACGTACGGGTGTACCCTACAGCTAACCTATAGCAATCTTAACACAAACTACAGTAACTTCAAAGGTACCGCATAAAAAAAAATTGATATGCCAAAACATTACTGACCACCAGCTAATTTGAATGTCACCCATTTCCAAATTAAATCAGTACATTAAGCCTTTATTAAAAAAACTAATAAGAAAATTAAGGAATTAGTGTGCTTGAATAATGAAGGATATTTATGTACCATAGAGTGCGAGAAAGCAATGACAGAAAACTAATTTATTAAATTAACCACCAATAGATTGATTGTTCCATGAAATTTTAAATAATACAGATTAATAAAACTTAAATTAAATTAAGTAAAGACAGACAAACAATCAGGAAAATAATAAAATAGACAAAGTTAAGTAATAAGAAAATTAATAACAAAACGTAAGTTATAAGATAACGCAGACCAAGGAAAATCAAGAAGGGTCGTGAAATCGACAAAGCTAAGTAATAAAGTAAGTAAAGAAAATTAAAGACAAGGTAAGTTACTTGCAATTACAAGTAACTGAGAAGGATAACGGTGAATGCAGAACAATTTTCTCAAGGCTGCTCTAGCGAACAACAGTAGTAAGCGACGGAAGGTCAGCGTTACTACAGCACTGTGTGGGCTTTTACCACAACCAGTATCTCTGTGCAGAAGAAATTCTTTAACAATTTGATGCCTACATCAAATTTCGCGCCAAGCCAGTTACCCACAACAAATCAATTGCCCCAACTGCAGAGCAAAGAAAAATAACAAGTCCAGGTAATACCCCAAATAAATGGTAATGTAACCGTTAAGTCACAAAGTTCTAGACCGAAAAGTGATTAATACTCTGAACAGTAAATCCAGATACATCTGAAGTACTACAAGTTACATTGCTCAAGTATAAAAAAAACTCAAAGGTAATGGTCTAAGCAGGAAAAGCCAGCATAACTGAAAAACCCGAAGGTTAGTCTACTTAGGCACAAAAAAAAATCATAGTCAAAAGAAAGATAAGCAAATCAACGAACACGCAATCACCAAAATCAGATAATAAGATAAAGGTAACGAAATAAATTAAAAAATAGATAACCAAAAATCAAAGCAGGTAGGTATCAAGGTAAGTAAATCAACTAATAAAGGCAGTCATCAAATCAGACATTAAAGTTAAGGTAATGAATTAAATTCATAGATAGATAATCAATCAAATCAAAAGGTAAGTAAATCAACTAATAAAAGTAAACACTAAAATCAAGCAACAGAATCAAAATCAAGGTAACGAAATAAATTCAAGAATACATAGCTAATCAAAGCTCATACCCACAGTATATCAGTTTTCAGCTACCTACAAAAATAATATCAGAAACAATAGTTACAATTCGGTGTCAAATTCGGGAGGTTGTCATAATCAGGAGAATAGTCAAATTCGGGGAAGTCATAGCCAGGTGTGTCAAATCTGAGATATTCGTCAAATCCGGGAAACTGGTCACAATTAGGAAAACAGTCAATTTCGAGTAAGGTCACAATTCAGTGTAATTTCCAAGCAAAATGCATACAGATAAGAATTAATTTTCAAGATAGCGTATAGACTCATAGTAAAAATTCAACAGAACAATGCGGATACAAGAAATTGACAGAAAGAAAAATTAATATCACAAGTAAATCAAGCCAAATACAGAATAATAAAAATGACCATTATCTAAGAAAATTTAAATTCATGATATAGAAATACAAATTGCTCATTAATTTTGTTTGAATCAGTTAGATGGACCATCAGAACCGGAATCGATGTAAACCGGTTTAAAGTCTTGAACATGCCAAATACCCTTGCTATTACCGTGTTCATCCTGGAGTTCGTATGTACACGTACCGGTTTTTTTTTATCTTAAATGGACCTAGGAACTCAGGAGCCAATTTTGAGCTAAAATAATTGGCGGCGTTAGAGAGCACTTTATTTTTACGCCATACCTCTTGACCAGAAACAAAATTAACCGGATGTCTTCGAAGATTGTGTTGGTGTCGATTTCTTGACTGTGTCGACCCAATTTTCTTATGAATTTTCTCAAAGAGCTGTTTAAAAGTTTCTATTCGTTTCCGAATGTAATTTTGACTGTCTGTCTCGGCCGATGGAATTCCTTCGGTATAATCTTGCCCAAAAAGTTTATGTTCCCGCCCAAAGTTCACTAAGGGACTATAACCAGTAGTTTCGTGACGTGATGTTCGAATAGCACAACCAATAGATGGATGATTATCTTCCCAAGTTCGATGATCGTTTTGGTTGGCATAAGATCGCAACATGTTTTGACGACTCTATTGACACGTTCGGTATGATCAGCACGAGGATAATAAGATGCAGTATAGAAAATTTTGACCTTATACGTGTCACAAAGAGATTGGAATTCTTTGGATTTCATCTGAGTACCATTATCACAAGTTAGATACTGTGGAGCTCCATAAACCAAGAAAATGCCCTGTTCGATATGTTTGACCAAAGTTTTTGCGGTAGCAGAACGACAAGGAAAGAGAACAACATATTTACTAAAGTAGCCGGTAACTACCAAGTTGTGAGTATTGCCCTGTTTTGAACGAGGTAATGGTCCTACAAAATCTAGACTGATGGACTGTCAAGGTTCCCGAATATCGGGTCGATTACCCATTAAACCAGCTGGTGCTTTTTGCTCCACCTTATTTTGAGCACAAATATGACAAGATCGGAGGTACTTAGCAAACATCTGCTCTCATCTTAGGCCAATAGTAACGCTCAGCTATTTTCCAAAATATTTTAAAAATCCCAACATGACCTGAAGTTGGAAGATCATGACAGCGAACCAGCACTTTTTCGATGATCTTTTGGCAAAACTATTTTCCAAGAAATGAACTGATCAGGGAAGTTGGGACTGGTGGTCTTAACAAATTTAAAAAGATTACCATTTACAACTCTCCAACAAGAAAATTTATCTGGTTGTTCTTCCAGCCTTTTCAACATATCTACATACCACTTATCAGAAGTGTTGGGGTAAGAAGGTAACGAATCCTCCACGCACGGCTGCGATATCTTCTGTCAAAACTAGTACGGACCTAGATAGAAAATCTGGCACTATATGCTCTTTGCCTTTTCGATGGATTAGTTGAAAATCATAAGGTTGTAAACGAAGTGCCCAACGACCAAGTCGACCCTGCGGATCCTTTAAATTATGTAACCACAATAGGGATTACCTTAAAACGAACTCCCTTTAAATAATGCCTAAATTTTTCCACTCTCCAAATCACTACAAGACACTCCTTTTCCGTGACTGTCAACTTCATTTCCTGCCTAGTAAGAGAACGTGAAAGATAGGCAATTACCTTTTCCCCATCATCGAATTGCTGGGTTAAAACAGCGCCTAAGCCATAGAAGAAGCGTCAGTTTGAAGGGTAAATATGCGGTTAAAATCAGGACAGGACAAGACTGGAGCGGTAACAAGAGCTTCTTTAATCGCTTTAAAGGATTCCTGTTAATCTGGAGTCCATTCCCATTTTATGCTCTTTTTGGTAAGCCGAGTGATAGGGGCAATAACAGAAGAAAAGTTAGGAACAAAGTGTCTATACCAGAAAGCGGTTCCAATAAAACGTCGGGTCTCAGTCACATTTGTTGGTCTCAGTCACATTTTTTGGCGGTGATAAATCAATAATAACCTGCACGTTCTCTGGATCGGGTCTTAATCCTTTAGCATCCAAAACACTACACATTTCAGGATCTTTATCTGAAAAGTGCCAAACATTTTGTCTCAGATAAGGTACAAAGCCCATGGTTTTCCAAAAATCGATACCTAGGATAAAACCATGAGCCAAATCTGGTATTACTAAAATATCTATTATGCAAGTTTTATCTAACAATGTTACGGGTGTCTGAAAATAACCTATACTTGAACAAGTCTGGCCATTAGCAACAGTACAAGTGGTCTGACTTTTAATAAGTTTTAAAACTAATCCCTGCAAAATTTCTAAACCAGGTTGACCAACAATAGACCGAGTAGCTCCAGAATCTAGTAAGCCCAAAACAGCGTGACCTAAAACAGATATTTCTAAATATGGGCGCTCGTCGCCGTGCGCATGTGCAATAATGAAGTCCAAAAAATTTTTGTAGGAGAAATTAGAATAATTGATTGGCTGAGTGTAAATAACAGTAGAGGTCTGCCGACCTAACGACTCTCCCGAGTATCGTTTCCCGAACTGGAACCCTTTGGACAACTTCGAGAAGTCACATCTGGAGTACCACAACGATAACAATGGATCTTCTTACTGCTAGGGCATTGCCGATTTAAATGGCCTGTCTGGTTGCAGTTCCAACAAGTAACTGGACGTCTAGAAAAAGATGGTCTTTCAGCTGGTGCTCGTGCTGCTGGTAATGCAAGTACATCGATGGGCGGTGATTGATCACTATATAAGCTAGAAGTAGATGCATCAGATGCCAAGAAAGAGAAATCAGGTTCAACAAAATTTTGTCGCCTCCTAGATGGTGGAATATAATGATCAGTTCGGTACTTTTTAGCTTCCAGCTTAAGGCACTCAGTCTCTAGCTCCTCCAATGAATTAACAACAGGAAGCTGAGTTGTGTAAAATGGAAACAAATTCCTAGAAATGATATCCAGCTACACATCGTCAGACATACCTCCATAACGCCTAAACAAAGCACTCATACTAGACAAATAATCAACGATATTCTCAGACTGGTCTTGCGTTCTTTCGAAAATTTCTTTAAATAACCTAGCTTTATAATCAGGTGGTTCAAAATGTTTACACAGGAGATCAGGTAAACTTTTCCAGTTACCAAACCTAGCTCGATTAGCACGGAACCAATTTGCCAGAAAACAAATCTATTGCTGACTCAAATAATTCCGGTTCAGATATACCCCTAGCAATACGTTACTCCGAAACTCTTTCTAAAAAGTTGTGAACTGAAAGTTGTTTACAGTCACCTGAGAATTTAAGATTCCATTTTTCAACACGAGTTTTAAAATTACTAGAGTGACAAGAACGAATTTTAGTTGGCTTGGAATTAGTTGGTGGTTTATTAGAATTTAAACTAGAAACAGAAGAATCAGAATCCGAATAATCTAACTGCGTTTTACTTAACAAAGCACTCAAATCTTTATCCGATTTCAACAGTGAATCTAAACTATCTAAAGCAGATAATATTTCCAGCAAAGCATCAGATCTAATTTTTAACTGTTCCTCTTTAAGATTAGCGGTAGGTATTCGATTAATTCGATTCAACAAGTGAACGAGACGTGACTGAATACATTCAAAATTAGCTTTAGACTTAATGTCTCCTGATAAACTTCCTACCGAAGTTTGGAGATCTTTTAAGGTTGTTAAAATATATTCGATTTCACTGTCAAATTTAAGCTTTGGATAATTTAGAGGTTTGCCTTTCTTTTCTAATTGTAAAACTGGACGTAAAGCTGCTCTTAACTGTTCAACAGTTTTTGAATCATCAGCTGGTAAACCACGAATACAAGTTCATAGACAAGCATCTCTTTCCTAAGATAATTAACTATCATATTATAATCCATCTTTACTGACTCAATAAAATAACAAAGTTATAAACGAATAAAGAAAATTGGTATGTAAATATAAATCAAAATCAGAAAAATACAGTAGCTGTCCTCTTTGTAGAGTAAATTAATGCGCAATATAGATATATTTAAAAAAAATAAATCACCTAGTAAGCAATCAAATAATTACAATGAAATAACAATGATATATGTAATACTAGAGAGATATCAAATCACTGGCTATAAAATATAATCAAAGGATCAGGAATAAACTTTTACAATGCTCCAGTCGCTCCAGGAATTTCTGGTCGGTAGCAAAGGCAGTAAGGAACAACTTTACATAAACGTCTCTCCCACCTTTGGCAGACGAACGTGGCATCACGGCGACTACAGCCAAGGAAAAGCAAACATGCTCGCCAAAATATTTTCATCGCACTCTACCTTAACGGCATATTTTTTTCAGCCTTCCGAGCCTATTTTTTGTAATTTTGCCCAAGCATGCCAAAAAATTAAAAAAAAAACAGCGCTAATGCCAGTCTCCTTTGCAGAGAGATATTACAAACACCAGAGTTGGTATTTATCTCCTCGTGAGAGCACAAGCTATATTTTCATGCGGGAAAAGCCGACCAACCCTTTATACAAAAAGGAGCCGAAATTAAATTACAAATTAACCTATTGCAAGCGTTTATCTATTTTCAAGCGTTTCATTTTTCGTTCTACTAGAAAAATAACAATAAAATCCACCCTTCATCAAGCCTTAAAACCTAAAATTAGAAATTATATGAACTAAAACAAAAAAAAAAACATTTTTTTAGTCTTTAATTATTAAGAACTAGGTATTATAAAATAATATGTCCGCGTAACCTAAACTGCATAAAAAATATAAAAATGCAAATATCTCGGAAAGCATGCATTTTAGAAGAAAAATAATTGCAAAACTATCCTTCGATTCTACGCCTGCTTTCTCATTCGTCTATCAGATTACATCAATTTCCACCCTCCCTTTATATAAAATCAGACCACCCATTCAGCAAATACCCCCAGGCACTAAGTATTATGAAAACATCACTTTTCATGTTCTCTCCGATTAATCGTGCTGGAGAACACAACTTCATAAAACTGAATAAAAAAACGTACAGCCCTTTATATAGTTTAAATCTCAATTGACGCAGGCACACTAAGCGCTATTACAAATTATATTATTATTCGTTTCTACTGTTTTATTTGCAATTTTTCTCAACTAGGTGAACTATTCACACGTCACCTTCCACTGCCCCATATCAGACAACTCCACTTTTCACCCTCCAAAGCCCTTCCCCAATCACAAAAATCATAAAGGTTTAATTTAATGAACTAAATTCATTTCATTTAAAAAAAAATCTCCCTCAACCCTCTACCCCTCAACCCTTATTTTCTATTAAAGCAAGAAAAAAACACTTGCAATAGGTTCATTTTTAATTTAAATTTGGCTCCTAGTGGTATAAAGAGTTGATCGAATTTTTCCCGCATGAAAACACATCAGTTACCCTTACGAGGGGTGGTTCCAACTCTGATGTTTGTACCACCTCTCTGCAAAGGAGATTGGCACCATTAATAAGTTAGGCATATGCAGTGTTTTTAAATGTTTTAAAAACATGATAATTGTTTAGTTAGAGCTGTAATGATGAACCAGAATGAACCTTAGATTTTCTTATGGGAACTTGATGTAAAAATGGCCGAAATTGCTGTAGAACATAGACCACCTATTTTTATTTTATCTGTAGACGTTCAAGGAATGTCTTGTTATAGTTCGACGTTTGAATTCTGAGACCATCTAAGTTGAATGTCCCTGGAACCGTACCACTAAAACTGTTGGAATGTACCGGGTGGCCAACTAAGAATGACACTCGGCTATATCTCGAAAAACAAATGTCGTGAAGACTTACGGTAAAAAAATTATAAGTAAAGCGGTCAAGAGAAAACGTTGGAAATTATTTTTAAGTTTCCAAAATGGCTGCCAGTGCCAATGATAGCCATCTTAAATTTTAAAACTCGTTTTTTGCAAAATTTTCTTAAATTAAAGATAGTACACCGCATTGCCATTTTAAAGCCGAGATAAATTCTATTCTTGTTGTTAAACACTTTTTGCTCTATCCCTTAAACGAAAGTGGTGGGGGGTGTTCGAACATTGTCGGAAATAAATGTCTGAACGGATCTTAATAAGCTTCGAGTCGTTGAAAAGGGCTATCAACCAGTGGGGTGATTGCGATTTTTTACCCAGCGCTAGAGGGCGCTTTTTGACATAACCGCAAATAAATCAGATTTTCTCAAAAAATGCAACGATACCACTTTTTTATAACAGTAGGCACTCAAATGAGTTGCCTAATACGCCAGTGAAAACTGCATCTTGACATCTCTTACCTAACCTAAAATAGAAATAAAAGAAATGAAAGCTCGAAATAGCATTTTGGGACATTTTTTCGGAAGATCCGTTGTTATTAAATCCTGATTATCATTATTTTACCACAATATATATTATTTTACTGCTAAAATACCTGCATAATACTTAAAATCTCAATAATAATTAATATTCATTCAATATGAATATTGATTGGCCTTGTGTCCACATAAAATTCGAACTTATTAAAAAAACAAGTAAGCTTTAGAAAACTAAATCGTAAAAAATATAATGCCGACATCATATTAAGATTACAGCTATTTATAGTGTATGAGATATTTCTGGAACTTTACTTGGAAAAAAATGTGAATGTTACACCACCTGTAGAAGTGTTTGATATGTTTCGTGCTTATTTTCAATGCAATGGTAATTAGGGATGGCAACGATGCATCGATATTTTTAAAACTTTATCTCGATTTTGTATAAAAAACCAAATAAACTGCTTATTTTTAAGGAAAAAATATATTGTTTCATATCGATAAACCGCCTGGTCTTCAAGAAATTCCAAGTTTAATCATTGAATGCACGCGGGCTTTATGTTATCTGCCAACGTTATTCGTTTACTAACCCGAGTAGGCTTGAACGTTTTGCAATATTAAAAGAACATTACCAATAATAACAAATATTCGTTTTCGTTCTGCAAACGAAAAAGTATCAGGAGTTGTGTAAGAATTAAAGTTCAGATATTTTCAATACCTGTTAATCCGTCAAAATACGAACAAAATCTTAATTTACAGTTGGTTAAGACTGTTACACCCTCTAGCGAGCATTTTGGAAACTCAAAAATAATTTCCAGCGTTTTCCCTTAAGCTTTTTTACCCAAAGCTCTATGATAACTAGTTTTTGAGATAGGATCTATAGCCGGTCATTCTTAGTGGCCACCCGGTATGAGATATGTTGGTGGCCTTATTTGTAAAAATTTGAATTTTCCACCCGTAGAAGTTTTGTGCTTATTTTTAATGCAACGATAATGTACTGTTGTCGCTTGTCTATATTGGTTTCTTAAAAAAAGTTCGAATTTTGTGTGGACAGAAGGGCAATATTTACTCATATTGACTGAATATCAATTGTTTTTGAGATTTTAAATATAATGTTGGTATTTCAGCTGCAAATTATTATATGTTGTGGTAAAATAAGGATAATTAGGATTTAATAACAACGGGTCTTCCGAAAAAATGTCCCAAAATCCTATTTTATTTCGAGTTTTATTTTTTTTACTTATATTTTAGGATAGGTTAGAGATATCGAGATGCGGTTTTCACCGACGTATTAGGTTCACATTTGGCTGTCTTTTGATTTTAAAAAAGCGGTAACATTGCATTAAAATTTTTCGAGAAAATCTGATTTATTTGCTATGTCAGAAAACGCCCTCTAGCGGCTAGGTAAGAAATCGCAATCACCCCACTCAAGGCATGGTTGATAGCCTGAGGATAGCTCTTTTCAACGACTCCAAGCTTATTAAGATTCGTTCAGCCATTTTGAAGTTATTGACATTTATTTCCGAAAATGTTCGAACACCCCCACCACATTTCTTTAAGGAATAGAGCAAAAAGTGTTTAACAAAAAAGGATCGAATTTATTTTGGCTTTAAAATAGCAATGCATTCTACTATCTTTAATTTAAGAACATTTTGGAAAAAACGGGTTTTAAAATGGAAGATGGCTATTACGCACCCTGGCGGTCATTTTGGAAACTTAAAAATAATTTCCAAAATTTCCTCTTGGACGTTTTACTCATAATTTTGTTTACTGTAAGTCTTTACAACAATTACTTTTCAAGATATAGCCGAGTGTCATTCTTAGTTGGCCACACGGTACTAATTTTAATAAGGACGTTGATATCTAGACCTAAATGTTGTAATGTTGTATGTTTTTGAGTTACATATATGGATACATTTTACGATGCCAAATATGAATAATGTGGGATTTGTCAAATCTCTTTCTAGATAGTTAGATTTTAGTCGTATTGTGAGAATTTTTTGTGTATAAGAGTAGGGGTATTTATTCAAGTTTAATACCAATTTGATAAATTGCCGAATTTTTCTTAATAATTTAATATGAATGCGGGCTTTTCTAAATTCAGATAAAAGCCCGAAGTATGAGATTGTAGATTTAAGCTTTAAGAAACTTAAAATTAAGAGTTCAAACTTTAAAGTCTAAATTCACAGTTAGTTAGTTCCAAATCTATCCTCGGATATTAATACTGACTTTAAGGTCTGAGACAAGTCATTCTAATCTAAATTTCGACCCTAAGTTTGAATAATTCACACATTTAAGTCTGAATTCAGGGTCTACTGTATGAAATTAGAAAAGGTGACAGCAGCCTCTCTAAACTAGCGTAGACAACACATGTTTATAAAAGGATCTGCTAAAAATATTGACATTTAACGAGATACATTGCACCGTTTTTAGATAAGAACAAGCTGACAAAAATTACCGTGTAAATGGTGTAAATAATATTTAACAATTTTTAACTAGTTCATTCATGTCTCTGGCTTCATCTCACAGCTCACAGATCTAATACAGCTCAAAAGAGGCCTAAACTCTTTCATCCCAAAGAAAAAAATGCTTTCGGTGATCATTTAAGAATTTAATGGGCTGTAATAAACACTTCCTCATGTAGTTAAGTAAATAGACGTGGCTAAAGATAAATGCTCTAGATCTTCACTAATGATAGTATTTAAGGAAAAGAAAGGGAAAAAGAAATTAGACAAACGATCCCACCGATGGGTTGTTACGTTACAAGCTGCTCTAATTTAATATATCAGGGAGATGGATAATTGACAGACAAGAAATGTAAAAAGGAGGAATATGAGACGTAGCATCTTACTGATATAACAGCGTATTTTGGGCATTTGCTTCGATACGAGTTATTTTTTATATCTACTTACTTTGAAATTGTTAATAGGAATATTTGGTCATCGAAGATGTATCTAAATCCTTTTAAAAGTAGTGAGGATATATTTTCCTTGTTATGTCTGCATGTATTTGGATACAAATATATGTAGTTACTGGGAAATTATTAGCCATCCATATGATTTATAGGATAGTATCATTTGACGATATGTCACTTCTATATAGGAAAAGAGCAAGTACATGACCTTTCTTGATAGAAACGCTTTCTGGGGTGAAATAAATTCCAAACCACTGCACCAGATTTCGTATCGAGACCATACACACTGAATAACTATAAACTGTAACTTTTTTTACTTGCATAACTATACCTTGCAATAAAAATGCTAAAAGAAAGCAGTTTTGTTAATGTCATTAGAAAAAGTTTACTATGCATTTATGGTTCGTACTATATATAGCTATATAAATGCCATCGAGTTATTATAGCTTTAATAATATATTCATTAGAGTCAAGGCGTTAGTCGTTAGTTACAAAGAATCATAACCAATGTTTCATGATGTATCAAGAAACTGTGTTGGTTGGGTTCGTTTTCCCTTTATCACCTCAGATTAGAAGAAACTAAGAGTAAAAGTTAAATTAAGAAAATTTGCAAATAATGATCGGTAGTCTAGAACGACCTATCGTTCAATCGTGCAAATTAAGACTCGCCTCTAGCGATCAGGGGTTGTAAACCATACTGACAATGGGCGGGACGTAGAGCATTTGTTTACTATTTTAGAATGTCTAATATTTCACTTCACGCCTGGCCCTTCTCTCGCTTCGGGGCGCAACTAAGCAAAACTAGCCCAAACTAATTCAAAGCATGCCCAAAATAAAGGAAAAAATAACTCTAGAATATTTGCATTCTTTTATTGACGCATGCGGACTCGTCAATATGATTTTATATACTCGACATACTGGAGGGTCTAAAAATAGAATCCCTGTCCACCAAGGTGTAACCAATATGGAAGGGTCGCTCCACCTCTTGTTAAGCCTGGATAGCGGTCGTTTCTGGCTGAATTTGCTCAAGCAAAAGGCCAACAGAGAGTTTATTACTACTACTACCACTACTACTACTACTATAATCCTGATCGCTAGAGGCGAATCAAATTAAGCCCTAGATCAAATGCCGGAGAGTAGGTAGGGTTTATTTATATAAAAGCGACACCAACTTTTAGACGCTACTAGTCAGAAAATCCCCTAGTTGTAATACGGAATTCGTTTTGGCTTGGGCGAGATATAACTACTAAAATTACCAGTTATAAGACAACTAAAGCCAATAGTTCCAGTTGATAATTTGGATTCTGATGTGAAATGTCAGAAACAAAATAAATTTAAGAATCACGAATGTCATTCATTCAATTATGAAATAGTACCGAAATAGCACGGTATTTATGGTGATATATATCCATAAATAACTTCAATTAGGAGGTAGTGACTGAATCTTCCTCATCTACTGCTAGGGATGAGAATATGAAGGAAAATGGTGCTCTTCAAATGACAGCGTGTGGAATGCTAGTTACAGAAAGCAATCGGCAGAGGTTCCAGAAGTTGCTCGACAACAATTACCTTCGAATATTACAGTTGTTTGTGGAAAACCCGAAGAGTCTGATGAGATGACGCACCTGACTACAACCCAACTTCAACGAGTTATTTTACTTGAGCAACTGAAAGTTGTTCGTCTCTAACAAGAATATTTCTCCGCTAAGCTACAAAACTGAATGAGAATCCAAAAAAGTGGCCGAAACGTCAAACAAAGTGGCCGAGGCATCTATCACAGAACCCTCGATGTGGTATGGTGTCGTGAGAGATAAAATTTACTGCCATCTGTAATATTTCTATGCACAGTTTATCTCAGATGATACAAAATAAACGATTTCTTGTGAACTTCTTGACCGTGTAACTTTATTTTTTCAAAGCAACATCCTTGTGGGTTCCTAGTAAACTATAGTTACATAAAATTGAATGACAAAATTTAAACACAATAATTATAGACCTATGTTATTATTAATAAGACAAAGACAATTCTTCTCGCCGTTATTGACCCTGTGCGCGAATAGCAGCTACATTTTCGCCCTCTATTTGTGGCAAGTACTGTTATGACTCTTTTCCTTCCTCTTCTTCATATTCAAGATCGGCATATCCTAGTTAATTAGCTATGTTATGTTACAAAGCACATGAAATTATAACTTTTTAAGTACTAGTAGGCTTCACTTTGCATCCATACTTTAAAATAGGAAGTCGCCGTTTCAGCAGCCCAAATATTTGCTCACTCACACCTCGCTCTAACAAAGGCAGCCTGTTAAAAGCTCCCTGATATTCCTCGTGGGGGTTAGCGTGTTGAGTCATGAGACATGACATTATGCCATATCCACTGTCTTCTAGTAGGACGGTGTTTCTTGACCTTTTCATGATCTCACTCACTGTAGAGTTATTCCATATACGAGAATCATGAACTGATCCTGGCTCTCTTGCATCTATACTAATTATAACGCAATTCAGGTCGCATGCGGTCTGCACATGGAAACTGCAGAAACTTTTACGATTCGTCTTCAAGTTGGGCTGGATTTTCAATATGAATATGCGTGAAGTCAACAACCTCAATAGCTATTGTGAAAGAAAACTTGGTACACCACTTCTCCTTGGCCTCCATAATTTGATTTTTCCTTTTTGGAAATCGGATCCATTCGCCGGCATGTTGTACAATGCTCTAAAGCACCTCATGAAGTATTCTAGACACTGTGGGCTGCGACCATCCTAATTCTTCAGCAATTCCGCTCTGAAATCCAGGGTTTGCACACTAACGCAGAAATACTTCCATTTTCTGCACAGGTGACAGACCTGCTCCACGATTTTCTAAATCTGTGTCCAGAAAGTGGTCCGCTTATCATACCACATTCTCCTGCTCAAGTCTAAATAATATTATAAAATCTGATATACGTGGGTTACATCTTGGTTTGTCAAATTTTCTTGCACGCAAATGCACCATACCAGCTATAACAAACACAAAACAAATACACCAATTTTATGTTTTAAGCTGTATACTCACTGGGCAAATACTAACCAGTGACAAAAATTGTTCGGACCTAGATGCCTTTTTTAGAATCAATTTATCATAGAAAAAGGAACCCAGTACTAGATGTTCCGTTCAAACGTAATTATATTTTTTAAACCGTCCTAGTAAAGAGCGAGGAAAAAACCTGCGCGTCTGAATTCTAGAAGCGGCCGAAAGAAAGGCTGCCTACGTTCCGCGAACCCCTTGAGACACATCAAGCACCTAGATGATTTGATGAATCGCGCCGCTGGGGCTTGAATCAGTTGAATCTGTCCGAGAGTTAGTTAGTGAGTTGCATTGAGCAAGTAAGCGATGACGACGGTCATTTTTATCGGGCAGGTGTTTACGCCCTAAAATATATGTAAAATTTAAGTGAAATAAATAAGTAACAACGCAAAATCAGTGTTTATGTGTTGCAATGGATTGCAATACGAGAGGTCGCTCAATTTCAGTGCCGAATGGCATACTAGATGAATTTTTTGAAGTGAAACTTCTTAACGCGCGCCGGGAGTAAAATTTGAAGGTCGCGACACGACGAGAGGCCGCGGCGGTCGGTAACGAAAAACACTCACGATATTTTATTGTGATATCTTTGTTAGTTTACAAGTAAAAAATATGGGATTTTATCTATTACCTTAATGTCAAGACATAAGCGAAACTTATGAAGAATTTTTTTTTTAGGCTTTCCCTTTTTGTTAATTGAGTGGTATATTTAAAAAAACTAATTTTTAAC
Source organism: Pissodes strobi (assembly GCA_016904865.1). NCBI lineage: Eukaryota > Metazoa > Arthropoda > Insecta > Coleoptera > Curculionidae > Pissodes > Pissodes strobi. The sequence goes on from MU185974.1 coordinate 84,632, forward strand.
CAAATCCGTTACGATATGTATAAGGCTAGGGCGTTTAAGTTTAAGAAGTTTCACTTCAGATATGCGCACATAGTGCACATGCTTTTTTTTAAAGCAAATTCTTCATAGAAATAAAGCACAGCCTTTTGCTTCAAAACGAAATCTTTTCCTTCACTTTTTTTAAATGTGTAAGCAATTTCTTAGAGGACCGATTATTCTGGCGACGCAGCGGCAAGCCATAATGATTTTAAAGAAGCCATTTTAATTTAGCGATATGATTTTTGTTGATTAGGCAGAATGACGAGGCTGTAACGGATATACTTTGAGAGAGCATTCAGATTTTAATATTTGGTCGATAAACATTTTTGAAACTTCACTAAGAATTCTAATTAATTACACCTTTTTATTTTTGTTAAAAGTATTTTTATTAATTAAATAAATAGTTATGGTTACAAGAATTTCTTATTTAAAAATCTGGTGGTTTTTAGTAGTTGAGACATTAAGTATTAAAAATGGATTAACATTAACATTACCATCCGAATATTACGCATAGTGTGCATGAGGTGCAAAGGATGTTCAATTGGATGTGCGGTCAAGTACTCCCCCACTAACGCTAGAAATGATACAGACGCAAGGGGAAAGTCGCCAAGAAACTGTAAGTACAGGATCTGTTATTAATGAGACAAATTTTAACAAAATGAATTTGGCCGTGTTCAAAGATGATCGTTTATTAAGCGATTTTGATCCATCAAATGAAATTTTGTGAATAAATGATTGGTTAAATAAAGTTAATCAATGTGCTAAAATGTATCAATGGGATAAAATAACAATTATTTACTTAGCGCTAGGAAAATTAAAAGGGCTTGCTTGTTTGTGGTTTGATAGCTTTAAAAACACAATATTCTTGGGCACAATGGCAAGGCTTATTAAAAAATACGTTTCCGCAGAAAACTAATTTTGGCCGCGCATTTCATGATGGACTAGTTGGAGTTCCTAGGAATGAGCTCTGCATGTTTCTTTACCTTACGATTGCCCGATCACTATTATTTTGCTTAGGACTGCTTTTTACCCAAGTGGTAATCAGTAAAGGCCGTTACAAGCCTAGTGCTTCCGATTTACCAGTCGCCGGCAACTGCCCCCGCTATGGGCGACCCAACGGACGATGAAGACGCTATATCGAACATCTCGATGGAGTCTTTCTCCGACCGGAAACTTTCCGATAATTCCCAGCGTAAAATCCGCAATAGATGCAAATTTTTCGCAGAAGTCTGCGTCCAGTGCCGCCTGGACTATGAAAGCATGCGAGATTATGCAAATTTAAGCAACAATGAAACCGCCAGACTCATTTCTAAAGTACGCCAGCACTTTAGGGATACTCACCCCCTACGTATTAAAAAGCCACTAGTATGTAGAATAGATACTGGTAAAAAGAAATGCAGCCCGGCCAACCTTCAAGGCTCGGACAATGCAAAAAAGCTGAAGGTCACCCAAGGTGAACCCAGCAACCGCAAAAAAGCAAAGATGTTTCTTCTGACCTAGAAAAAGCCATATCGACTAAAAACCCGGATAGCGACCCTATAGCGAAGGCCTTGCAGCCGCCCCCGATTACGACTACTTCTGTGTCCCTGATAACTGATAATAAGAAAGACACTTTTAAAACGCCTCTTAGGCAAATACCCTTCAAGAAAAATTTCAAAATAGTACAATTAGATATGGACCAGCCCCCACCTCTAACCAGTATCAATCCCTCCAATACATAGATACGGAGGAGGAAGACACAGTAAGCGTGGCGTCTACCTCTGCTTCCACAGGAGTTAAACGCAAAATATCAGCGATCAAACAGGGCAAAACAGACCCCAAACTCAAAATCCTACCCCCACCCCCGGTAGTTATTAAAGGCCGCCCTACCGACCACAGGGAATTAAGGGATTACTTAAGAGCGTTGCGTATTACCAAATACCAACTCAAATATACTAAGAATAGTGTCATTGTATACTGCGAGAATGCAATGGACCTACACACTTTAAAGCGAGCCCTCGACCAAGAGCACACCGAATATCACTCATATGCGGAGCCTAAGGAAAAAACAAAGGCATTCGTACTTCGGGACCTTGATGGCAACATCAACCCCGAAGAAATACAGGAAGCATTGAAAAACGAGCCCAATGTATCTACTGGAAATATCTTCGAAATGAAGAAAACAAGGCAGCCTATGTACCTTGTCGTCCTCGGGACGGACTATACAGTTAGGAGACTGAATAGCGAAGTTAAAACTCTCATGCACGTTCGAATTTCATGGGAGTCAAGGCGCTCTGGCAAACCCGTGCTGCAATGCAAGAATTGCCAGCAGTACGGGCACGCCAGAACTTACTGCAACCGAAAGATAGCATACAGTATAGCATGACATAACAAACTGCACACAAGAGTTCTTTAAGTACGCTAATTGCGGCGGACCTCACAGATCGATCAATGAGGGATGCCCGGTGTATATTTATAAACTAAGTATCATCGAAAATTCTACATCAAAAACGAAGCAAACAACAAAGCAATCATTTAAGCCTGCACCACCGCCAACCAACCGCAGCAATTCAGCTCCCAGAGTAGCAGACGGCTCACGGAGCCAAGGGCTAAACAACGCCCAACGATCCGAAGAATACCACCAACAGTTCCCACCCCTACGAAACACCAATGCCCGTCTTACTAGAGAAAACATCGCTAAACAAAATGTAAACACACAGGTTAGTGGTACTGCTCGTGGTAGCTCAGCTCACATTAACAATAACCAATTTAATAATAATCAAACTGTAAACATATCGAATACGTTATCAAACTTGAAAAATGTAGTAACTAAAATTAATAGTCTAGTTAATCTAGAGCAACTGTATTTAGCTTTCGACCATTACTCGAATATGCTAGAAGCGTGTCGGGGCGACAAAGCCGAAATTGTCCAAGCCTCGATTCGCTTTTTCTCATTCGAGTACGCTCAATTTAATATATAATGTTAAACGTCGCAAGTTGGAACTGTCACGGCATCAGGTCCAAAATGGGCGAATTTCGTAATTTTATGCAAACCACCAATTTTCAAATTGTTTTTCTCAACGAAACGAATGTGGCTTCTAATTTTACGGTTAAAATTAGGAACTACAATATCGAGAGATTGGATAGGCCCGATCGAGCCGGAGGAGGCGTGGCCTGCCTCATATACAAAATTCTTCGCTATCGGCGCGTATATAACGTGCGCACCGAGATAGAAAATGTCAGTATTGAACTGGAGAGCGGACTGCGTTTATGTGGCTGCTACGCGCCCCCGGCTCTCCGCCTCACGGCAAAGGACCTCCTTGCATTATTACCGCAAAATAGAGTATCCCTGCTGACAGGGGACTTGAATGCCACGCACGCCGACTGGGGCGGCATAATAACAGCAGGGGTAGATTATTCAAGGGGATAATCGAAAATAATCTGGAAATGTCCTATCATCGAACTCCAAATCGACTCATGCCTGGATGTAGCTATTACTAGGGGAGCGATAAGAACCACACAGTTACTAGAAATCAATACCTTAAACTCTGATCATATTCCGATCAAGATTAGCCTGTATCACAGGGTCCCCACGACGAGTGACACCGTCGTATCCTACAGGAATATTGATTGGAGGATGTTCAGAGCAAGGTTAAACGAGGTAACACTCGTCCCTGAACAAATAGAGACAATCCAGGAGTTAGAGAATGAAGTAGACAAGGTTACTACAAATATCCGGCGCATCCGAGATGCAATGAGCTCTAGGGTGACCATTCACCCTAGGACAGAATCACTCCCTGATCACATCCTTGAATTAATTTCACTTAGAAATCGTGTTCGACGCCGATGGCAGAGAAACGGGACACAAATGGGATCCGCTCGCATCAATGCGCTGACGGAGGAGATCAGGATTAAAATCCGGGATCACCGAAGTCAAGCCTGGCTTGACTACATTAACACTATTAACAGAGAGGATGGCTCGCTGTGAAAGTTGGCCAAGAAAATCCGTGGAGGTAGTACGCCGATGCCCGTCATCAAACACCGTGGCGTAGACATGGTGAACGATGTGGGAAAAGCGGAGGCCTTCGCGGACTACTTGGAAGTCGTCTACAGCGAGTCGCCTGACACTCTCCCGGAGCAAATTCAGTACAGTCACGCTGTAAGAACCTTCTTACAGCAAAAGTATCCAATTCCTCCATCAGTACTTGATAAGCTGAGAGTCACTCCGGCGGAACTCCGCAAAGCTCTTTGTCGTCTGCCGAGAAATAAAGATCCCGGCCCGGATGGCATTCCGAATATAGTCCTGAAAAACTTACCTAAAAAGTCACTAATCCATCTATTGCATATAATTAATGCGGTCATCAGGCTGCAACATTTCCCCAAACCCTGGAAAGTTGCGTGCGTTATACACTGAAACCGGGAAAAGATCCCGCCCTTACGTCATCGTATCGGCCGCTATCGCTGTTGAGTACCCTCGGGAAGGTGGCTGAAAGGCTTATCTTGCCGAGGGCCAACAGAGTTATCGAGAAGCCCGATATCATCACCCTCGGAGCAGTTCGGCTTTCGCATCTGACATATACGGGGGACTTAACAGCAGGCAATCAACTGCAATTCTATTCCTGGATATCGAGAAGGCGTTCGACAAGGTGTGGCACAAGTGGCTGCTATATAAGCTACTAGCTAACCACAGCTTACCGCTATACTTAGCCTCCCTTATCGGATCATACCTTGCCGAACGCACTTTCGTTGCCAGGGTAGGAACGCATACATCTGCGAGCAGGAGACTGCGCGCAGGGGTGCCCCAAGGCACAGTTCTATCGCCGCTGCTTTTCAATCTTTTTATTGCAGATATCCCGTCACATACTGAAACCCATACTGCCCTTTTTGCCACCGATACGACAATTTATTCCTTGAATCCTATAGCCGAGGTGGCGAAGTCAAGGCTAGGTGATCATATGAATGTGCTCATTCCCTATTACGAAAGGTGGAAGGTCTTCCTTAACACCGACAAAACCGAACTTGCTATTATCACTAGCAAGAAAAAGGATACAGACGTAACGTCTCTCGTTATAGGAAATGCACAAATTACACCTAAGCAAAAAGTTAAATACCTGGGATTTATGTTCGATTACAAATTAAACTTCAGCAAACACGTCACCGCTATCATTTCAAAAAACGAGGCAATCAAAAAAGTCCTTGGCTTACTGGTAGCAGGTAAGTCATACCTCAGTCCTGTAAACAAGCTAATTTTGTACAAATCGATCATACGTCCTGCACTATTATATGGCTCCCCGGTGTGGTGCTTGGTGGCTCGAACCCACTTGCGAAAAATCCATATACTCCAAAATCGATACCTGAGGGCGGCGTTTTTCCTTACTCTGCGTGATCGAACCAGAACAACTGACCTGCATGCGTGGGCTAGAGTTGAATATGTCGAGGAGTACATCGACAACCACGCATGCAGGTTCTTCGGGCAGCAGATTAAGGGATCGCCGTTGACAGCTAATATCGCTGACCGAAGATGCGACCCCGAGCATCGCACCCTTCATGGAACCATATGCACTACGTCCATTTATTATGGAATAGCTAAAAAAGCTATAAAATTTGAAGCGCTTGTATTTTCATCAATTTTTGATCAATCTATTCCATTTTTCGATTATTAGGTAGATGTACTCTTTCACTAATTAGTACAAAGTGGTTTGCCTTATTTTAACTCTGTTTTATACAGGATGATGTCGAAAATATCAAGGCGTGCAAAATCATCTCATTTTAAAATTGGTATTTAAAAATCTGAAAGCAATAAAAATTTTATTTTATTAGCGTCATGGTTACAGGTTTCAGTTAGTTAGTTGCGGTACTAATTATACCGCAGTTCCGTTCGTGTTACTTAAAAAAAAAATTAAAAATAGTAATATTGGCCATTAGGTAAGTATGAACTGATAACGCTTTGTTGCTATAGTGATTTTCCTTGCTATCTTAGTTATGTACATACTGTACCACTTACAGCACAGTGCCGTTCGTGTTAAAAAAGAATGCAAAAATCGTGATGCGGCCAGTTATGGACGTACCTACTTAAGAGTTATTTCAAGTGTTTAAAGTACAGGTAGTTAAGGCAACCTATTCGAGGAGATAAAAAAATCAATAAATGAATAATATCTGTCAATAAATTTATAACTTTGACAAATTGACAATCGCTTGCATAGGAAAGAAATTCGCTTAGAGAGCGATTTACAACCAGTACTAAATTTAATATTGAGTATGCCAAATCGATGTCAAGCACCCATAAGTGCTAGTGGGGGAAATACACGTTAATATTTTTTTCATACAATTAAATTGTTCGTTTAGTTCTTTAAATTGTAATTTTTGTTGTTATTACCTATTCCATAATCCATAATTGGCTACATCACGATGTTTGTATTTTTTTTATTAACACGAACTGTACTGCCACGTTGTTATATGTGCCGTTATACTGCTCTGTAACTCGTACAGTATGTACCTAAGAGTTTTCAGTTCATAATTGATAGACAATATCACGATTTATGAAATCTTATTTTTTTTTGAAGTAACACGAACTGCACTGCGCTGTAATTAATACAGGTACTACCTAACAGAAACCTGTAACAAACACGCTAATAAAATCAAATTTTTATTGCTTTGAAGTTTTTAAACACCAATTTTAAAATGAGATGATTTTACATGCCTTGATATTTTCGACATCACCCTGTATAAAACAGAGTTAAAATAAGGCAAACCACTTTGTACTAAGTAGTCCAACAGTAAATCTACATAATGATAAAAAATGGAATACATTGATCAAAAGTTGATGAGAATACAAGCGTTTAAAGTTTAAGTACTTTTTTAGCTATTCCATAATAAATGGACGCAGTGTATATAGAACTAAGACCTCCATAGCTTATGCACTTTATTTTTATCTCAATATCATTCTTCTAACATACATCCCACTTTCTAGCAACTTTTTAAATAAAAATCTAGCAACTTTAAATTTCGATAGTGTCAGGAGAGCAGATACGCATAGCCTTCGCAGGCAATATGTGTCCCAGCCTTCTGATTGGCCAGCCGACCATGTTCGGATATGGGAGCGGGGCTTGTTAAAAGTGCTGCTCCGCTTATAAATATGCACCATCACCTACCGTACCACACTTAAACTTCCAACCACCGAAGCGTCCATGCTCCTGCAGCCTGATCCGCCGGACTCGTCTGTTATGTCTTGATGCAATGATAGCCTACCGGAATCGACTTGTATATCACTAGTCATACATTGTACATAGTCTTGTATATATATATATATATATATATATATATTTTGTAGCGTAGGTTTTCACGGATGGTAGAATGAACAAAAGTGTTATTCCGGGTTTCAATCCGTTCGTTAATAGAATTGGTAGTCTCACGACGTTTCGCCAACATCCCAGTTGGCATTTTCAAGTGTTGCTTCCTTCATGGCTGCTTGACTCGAACTCGTTCGGGCTGTAGCCCTTTGATGAGGGTTCTGACCCTCTGCAAACGGTGTAGTCCCTCAGTGAGACTTCTGGCCCTCCAGAAGAAGTTGGGGCCCTTCAGAAGAGAAGTGGTAGTCCTCTAGCCTTCCAGGAAAAGTTGTGGCCCTGCTTCTGGCCCTCCAGAAAAAAAGGTTGTGGCTTTGGATTGAAACTTCTGACCCTCCAGAAAAACCCTGAATTAATCCAGTACGCATTAAACGAAGCCCCCTTTACTTTAATGTAAATCATAGAGCCCCCCTTTTGCATAAATACATCTTCTTTATAAAACAAATTTCCCCAGACAAAAAAAAACCCATGGACTTGTAATGCAATAAAGCAAATAAAGGAGATATTAAGGTAACAGACAACTTGAATATAAAAGATAGGTATGAATCACCCCTAAAAGAATATATAAACTTCCCCATATGATCAAAATTAAAGTTGCATTAAAATAAAAATTCGGATCAGATAAAATGAAGTCGATAAGATAACATGTGAGAAAAGCAAATGACGATATTTGCACAAAGAAAAAGGTAACACAGATAAGCAATCAATTTCATTAATTTAGGCAAAACGGTACCGACATTTATCTCAAACTCGGACGTGAGGGTAGACTATGAGAGATTCTACGGTCTCGGTCTTATGGGACGAACGTGGAAGCCGCTATAAATAATGGAAACAAAAAAAAATTTAGCATCATGGCGGTCACGCACTTCATAGGCCATAGAAAAAGAAATCCAGAGAAAATGCTTACCTAGTACAGCATGTAGAGACCGATTGAAATCAAGGGAACGGTAAACTTTTAAAAATTTAAATCGGCAGCCAATCCTACGAGAAGCAGTACATTCCTATTACTCCGTCACGGAGGTCACAAAAACTACTACTAAAATACGGATCAACCAGTTAAATGCAGCGTTTTTTGCAGGCTTCACTAACAAATCCCTGAAAAATATAAATCGATTCGCTGGCTGTTTATGATAATATGATGAAAATCAAGCCAAGTTATCTTAATAATTAGGTACCTCGTTTATCAACTAACATAAATAGTCACAATAGATTCTAAAAGTTAATACTAATATATAGCTAATCTATACCTAAAATATATTTAGTTCATATTAGGAAAGCCGCATTTACAAGCAAATCGAATTAATAAATTTAGAATTAATAAACCGAGGCGATGGCAGTTTCAAGCGAATTGTTGGCAAAGCAAATTAATAAATTTTGAATTAATAAACCGATGCGTGCAAAATACAGCATATTTTTTCCTAAATGCGGCATATAAATGAAATTTTGAAATAGGCAAAATCGAACTGTTACAACACCGTGCCAACAGTGTTGGACTAATGTAACTGTGGGAGGTGTTTGTTTAAACAGTTTAATTTATGTTATTGACGATAATAATACGTTTATTGATTTATTGATTGGGCATACTTTCACTGAAAATCAATCTTTAATTGTTATCAAATCTTGTAAACAGCTTAATTTTACTAAATTGCCGGGCATTCCAGAAGGAAATAACGAGTACAAAAGAAGCTTGAATGTTAATATCTTGCAAGAATATTCAAGTCAACAATTTAATCTCCAGAGTCTAAAAGGTGAAAATCTCAACAGTCAACAATAATCTAAATTATTTGAATTTTTACAAAAATATAAACATTGTACGGTACTATTAGGAAGTCGCGATCACCCTACGCGAGCCCCATATTACTTGTAAATAAAAAGGATGGCGGAGAGCGGGCGTTAAATCAATAACGAAAAAAGTAAAATATCCTTTGCCTTTAATAGACGACTATTTAGATAAATTGGGAGGTTACAAGTATTTTATAACTCTCGATTTGGCTTCGGGGTTCTATCAGGTTCCGATGCATAAAGATTCAATACAAAAAACTGCATTAACTGGGAACACCGAGGATGATCAGTGGGACACGAACGTCAAAATTGTCCAACGTGGACTGAACACTAGTGTCTATCGAACTTTAGGAGCTGCACCCGCAAAGACGCAATAGAAAAAACTGCATTTGTGACACCAGATAATCAATTCGATTTTTTTACGAATGCCTTTTGGACTCGCTAATTGCCCAGCATAATTCCAACAACTTATGAATCTAGTATTTCGTGACATAAAAGAATTTGTTATGGTATATATAGACGATATTATTATCCCAGCCAAATGGTTTGAAGAAGGGATGCAACGACTAACATTAGTATCTCAACATCTCTAAAAATATAAACTAACATTAAAATTATCTAAATGCGAATTCTTGAAAAATAAAATTGAATATTTAGGAAGGGAAATATCAGAATTAGAATACGCCCAGGTAAGGAAAAAATTAAAGCCGTACAAAATATGCCGGTACCTAAAAATATAAAACAGGTACGACAATTTTTGGGACTGGCCGGATTTTTCCGAAAATTTGTAAAAAATCTCGCGGGCATAACTCGACCTCTTTCTAAATTATTACAGAAAGGGGCTTCATGGAATTGCACTTCTAAGCAAGAAAATGCAGTAAAAATTCTTAGAGAAATTTTCACTTCAAGGACAGTCCTGAAAATGTTTGATCCGTCTTTGAGTTGCGAACTAGACACAGATGCCAGCAAAGATGGTGTCGCCAGTATTTTCATACAAATTAGTCCTGAAGGAAGAAAGCATATTGTAGCATATTTTAGCCGACAAACAACGGCATTAGAAAAGAAGTTTCACTCATATGAACTAGAAACACTTGCAGTGATAGAGTCATGTCGATATTTTCGTGTGCATCTTGTAGGCTTTAAATTCAAATTAGTTACACACTGTATAGCTATAAGAAGTACGGTAGTGAAAAGGGACACCATCCCATGAATTGACAGATGGTGGCTTTTACTTCAGGACTATGATATTAATATTGAATATCGCGCAGGTTCAAAAATGAGCCACGTTGATTGTTTGAGTCGGAATCCACCTAACAAATTAGGGATTATAAATATTACAGATGCAGAATGGCTTTTAGCGGCACAAATGCAAGATGAGGAAATTATGAGCATTAGGAGTATTTTGTTAGGTAAAGATCCAGATCCAAGCATTCAAGTTTATTTGATAACTATGAAATCAGCGAAAATAAAGTGTGTAAAAAATTTAATTCAAAAACATCTAATCAAGAAAAGACAAATGGTCAGAGAAACAATAGTAAATGGTTGGTTCCCAGGGCCAACCACCGATCTCCATATATGGATAAGCACAAAGCGATCCATATCATACTGATTCATGCGCCTTCAGATGTAAACAAAAGAAGGTAATTCTGAGACAGCGCAGTTTCAATTAGCAGGTTATCGATCGATTCCACGTGCTTCATCACCGCATGGCCGCGAATAAGCGACAGGTCCGGATTTTAAGAATTTGGAAAAATATTTTTGCCGTTGTATATATTACCAAAAATTTAAAAGCAAGTTGATAGATGATATATTTAACACAAAAATTGCAAGCCATTGGTTTTTAAAAGAAATAGAGTAGACCAACCGATAAAATATACAACTTTTGCTATTTTTTCAGAATCTTGCTTTGTTTTGGAGACAAAAAAAAAATAAAAACTATTTCTTTCCTCGTCCCTGGGCGACACAAAAACCAATTAAACATGTAAAAATATGACAGTAAGTATATAATTATGTTTAAGGAATAAACCATTGATAGGTATGCAAAAAAAATACTTCCAAATATTTTGGTACCTACCTAATTTTTACATTCTTTATGTGTGGCATGCATTTTTTTTTGTTAAAAATATTAACTAGTTTGCCCAAAATGACTTTATGACCAAGAAAATTTGAATGATTTATACTGTAAAATCTGGTGTAACATTGGCGCAGCACTGAAACTTGTAAATTTTCAAATATATATATTTTTTAAAATCATCCCTTTGATTCAAAAATATTAAAAAATGGAAGCATCTCCTAATAAAACCCTTTTTATATGCGTTTGCCTTAAATTTTTCTTTCTCTTTAAGTTAGTCTTGAATAGGAACTACTTTTAAAAGAGATTTGTAATGTTAAAGTATTTTGCATTCACACATTACATACCACAATCTGTAGGCAAGAAATACACCTTTTTTAGTTTGTTAAAATATGAATTTTTGTTGCATTGAATAGCTAAAATAACTTTGGGGCAAAGAAAGGTTTATTAAAACAAAACATAATGATATAAACGTTTTATTTACAATAACTTACATTAGGTAGTTGTAGTAGTCTATTTGGAAAAAGCAAATAATACAAAATATGTAGGTAGTATGTACCAAGATACAAAATTCTTAAGACTATACACATGTCTAAATGCTCATGAAAACCTTAAGACATTTAAGAGTAATTAGGAAGATTCCTGAGAAATTAAACTGATTATTTTTTATTACAACAGTGAAAAAAATCGATAAGTATTTTTTTATTTCCACTAAATATGAATATTACGAGAGCTATGCCAGTTTTTAGTTTTGTATATATAGATATACTATGCATGGTAAGCACATTTCAAGGCGTATCTGCCTCATTTTTCGCCTTATGAAAAAAAGAAAAAACACGTGTCCACTTAGTTTTCATGGGCTATCGAAAAATTGATGAAACTTCCTCATTGTTCCGTATACCTGTTTCTGCTATTTTAATAGATTTTTTTTTAAAATATTTAACAGACTGTTCTATAGGTTCAACATAGAAATAATCCGTGGGGGAAGCTTTAACATTTTTTTCCAATTTTTACTCCCTTCTTTTATTTTTTCTTTACCTTTACAGATAGAAAAGACATACAAATTGTACTTTACGTCACTCACTACACTTTCCTGTCCAGTTTTTAAAAGAAGGGGGTAAATATTGGAAAAAAAAATTAAAACTCTCCCCACGGATTATTTCTATATTATTGAACCCATATATGTAGTATGTAAAACAATTTTTAAAAATCTTTTAAAATAGCACAAACAAGTATGGGGAACAATTACCCATTTAAGGATCTAAAAAAAAACTGTTTAGAGCATCAAAGCTCCTCAACAAAGTAAATTAAAATCCATCCTACCTATAAGAAGACTCTTTTAATACAAAATGATAAAACTGAATAAACTCACTGCTATTTATGCATCGTGACAGTAAATAAACCCTTTTTAAGATATTATTCCTAAAAGAAAATGATACTTACTTAAAATAAGAAATCCCTGGTATTCTACCCTTATTTTGGCAACACCAAATCAAACACCGTTTAGTATTTTCTTTGACCTTGGCAGTTGACGCCATTGTCTTTTAAGGCCTTTTGTCTTTAAATCATATTCCTAGCGTCTACACCAACTTATACACTAACAAAATACACTAATAACGAACTATTATAATAATAAACTAAACTAGATGTCCAGGAGTAAATTAGTTATTTTCAACGAAAACGATAATATAAACCACTCAGACGCACGTACGTACTTCAATAAGTGAACGAAACGAAACGCCGAAACCCATTACGGCAAACACAGAAAAAAGAATTATTTCAAGCGCAAGCAACAAGCAATGTCAGAGAAATTTGATAATATTTTTGATTACCGAACTGTAAAAGCTTTATGAGCTGATTTCGTTCTGTCGCTTCTCGGTGTTTGTGCGCATGAGTAAAATTATCCTATTTTCAGTTCTGTCCGACGCAGAACCCGTTTTTTTCCCCCATGATTGGTACGATTTTTCGACGCATGCAGACGGTTTGTGCTTATCCATATATGGAGATCGGTGGGGCCAACAGGTAGCAAATTTGCAAGCTGTATCATGATGATATGGGGCACTTCATTTTCGATAAGATATTGGCAAAAAAGCAAAAACAATATTGGTTTCCAGGCATGCGGAAATTTGTAAAAAAAATATATAAATTCATGTTTGAATTGTCTATACTACAAAGCTCCTTCAGGGCGTAAGCCAGGTCAACTGTATCCCATTAATAAGATGACAGTTCCCTTTCATACCATACATTTAGAACATTTATGGCCTTTTATAGAATCAAAGAAACTTAATGCACACTTTATAGTAGATGGATTTACAAAATTTTGCATAATAGAGTCTGTACGGGATACTAAAATCAAATACATATGTAATTCACGCATTGAAAGTAATTTTTGATATATTTGGTGTACCTGTAAGAATAATAACAAATAGGGGGAGTGATTTACATCTAACACATTTAAGGAATTATGCACAAATCATGGTATCAAGCATATTTTAGACGCTGTGACAACGCCTAGCGCGAATGGGCAATTTGAGCGCTTTAATCGTTCAATCTTAAACTCTTAATGCTGCATTAACTGGGAACACCGAGGATGATCAGTGGGACACGAACGTAAAAATTGTCCAACGTGGAGTGAACACTAGTGTACATCGAACTTTAGAAGCTGCACCCGCAGAGGTTTTATTTGGTTACAAGCCACGTGATGTTGCAGATGCAAGAATTTTGAATGGAATTCAAGGGGAAATGGATAGGTTTAGGCCTGCACGAGTTACGTTCCCGTGTTACGAGTCGCATGGATGCAGATCAAGAAAAGCAAAAAAAATAATTTTGATGAAAAAAGGACCAAAGCATATAAATATAAGGTTGGAGAATTGGTTATGACACAAAAGACTGATTTCCCAGCTACTGGTCAAAATCGCAAGTTTCTTCCGAAGTATAAGGGTCCGATCAAGATAACAGCAATTTAACCAAATGACCGATATGCTGTCGAGTAGTTAACAAATGTCTGACGAAAAAAACGCAAATGTCTGACAGTAATATCGGTTGATAAATTAAAGTACTGGATGACACTACGAGAAAGGGTGAGTTTCAGAGAAAAAGTGGCATTTTTATATAGTTATGAATATACATATGGATGCCTGTGTATTGTGGTTAAAATATTATGCGTCTCTGTTTCTTTTGATCCATGTAGATGTTTACCTACATGATGATGTGCAGATGTTTGCATGAATATTGTTGTTTTATAAAAATTATCTGTCTCTTGTTGGTCCATGTAGATATTTACCTACATGATGATGTGCAGATGATTGCCTGCCTGTATATTGTTGTTTTGGGAAAATTATATGTCTCTTTTTGGTTCATGTAGATGTTTACCTACATCATGATGTGCAGATGATTGCCTGCCTGTATATTGTTGTTTTGAGAAAACTATATGTCTGTTTTTGGTCCATGTAGATGTTCACCTACATGATGATGTGCAGATGATTGCCTGCACAATGTAATTTAAAAAAAATATTTGTCGCTTTTTGATCCATGTAGATGTTTACCTACATGATGATATGCAGATGATTGCCTGTACATTATTGATTGGAAAATTATGTCTGTTTTTGAGCCATGTAAATGTTTACTTACATGGTGATATGTAGATGATTGCCTGTATACTCTCTGTTTATTTGACTAGCTCTGTTTATTAAAATTAATCCATGTGGATGTTTTCCCATATGATGATTAAGCAGATATTTGCCTATATTGTTAATTTTGTTTGAGTAGACGTTTGCCTACACGAACATGCCAGTGGGTACTGGTGAACTTATAGGATGGCTGAATGTAAGCAATTTCTTAGAGGACCGATTATTCTGGCGACGCAGCTAGTTGGGACCCAGAGGTGCTGAAATCGACCACCTCTATACAAGTCGCGAACATCCACCTAGAAAATATGAATTCTTATGCAAAATGACCTGCCGGAGTCGAATTTTGTGTTCGCCTCTTGATCCGGAATTGCAAAATCAGAGTAATTGACAAATTTCCAAAAATCTTGAAAATTGTTGCAAAATTTTAATTTTTTGCATAAACTTCTCTATCTCCCTTATTTTAACTTCGATCGACATGAAATTTTAATATGGCCTTTGTCAAACATATCTTAAGACGGTTTTAACATAAAACATAATTAGGAATAATTAATGTGCCTTTGGTGATATTTTTTTCAGTGGGAAACCTAATATTTTACTCGATTACTAGACAAATTGCTCGATCGAGAAAACTTTTTTATTTTTAAAGATAGATGGATACTATAAGCGAGAAAGTTGTAGCCAAATAATAAAGGA